>BLQM01000042.1:0-40454 GCA_012489335.1 Triparma laevis f. inornata
ACCATAACCATAACCATAACCATAACCATAACCATAACCATAACCATAACCATAACCATAACCATAACCATAACCATAACCATAACCATAACCATAACCATAACCATAACCATAACCATAACCATAACCATAACCATAACCATAACCATAACCATAACCATAACCATAACCATAACCATAACCATAACCATTACCATTACCATTACCATAACCATAACCATAACCATAACTATTACCATGAACTCACATAAATTTGTATTGCAAAAATCATATTCATATTCATTTAACTTTATCTTCAATTTCATCCACAAACAAACCCAACAATCAGCCTGCACAACCCCTTCTCTACCTTGTACAATCTTTCCATAATATTCCCCCATCCTTCCCCTCCTCCTCTCATACAACCCACTAATAATATCTTCCACAACTCGTATTTTCTCCTTCCCTCCTTTAAAACCCTCTTTGCCGGTAAATATTTCACCCTCTCCAATAATTCCCCTAAATCACAAACCCCCCACAGATATTCCGGTGTTTTATCTATGAAAATCTTCAACGTCTCTAGATGCTGGTAGTAGACAAATGCAAGCGTTAAAGGGTATTGACCTCGGACGTCAGGTATTTTCAATAGTGACGGGTAGAGCTGTATTATCTTCCGTATTAACTCAGGAGTTGCTCCGCGATGTAACGCGTTGTGGAGGATGGTGAACCTTGAGCCTATGGAGAGTTGGGTTGGCAGAAGAGGAGGGGGGTCGGTTATAAGGAGGGATAGGAGGTGCGGCCAGTTCTTAGTTTCGGAGAGACGGAGGAGCGAGGGAGGAGGATCGGAGCTCATTTTCCAACGCTGCTCAGCCGCTGCTGACGTGTAAAAACCTTTTCCTCCGGCGGCGGTAACCCTATCGAACGATTATTCCAAATTTTCAGTACGACAAATCCGTCGTGTTCTTTTACGAGTACTTAAACGCGTTCGTGGATGGTGTGGGACACCTTTGAAGGCGATTTTTTTTCTAGAAAAAAATCCTGAAATCTCACTTACTCGCATTCATTCCCACATTTCCCGCACTGCCGTCCACGACGACCATACCTGTGCTCTCTGTTAAGTTCCACGAGTGTTGTCCTCTCCAACGACCGCACCACCATCGTGAAATAGTCCTATTCCCTCTCCAAAATTGACCCTCCGTCGCCTAAAACCTCCCGCCTCCCTCCACCCCTACGTCCACCACCAACTCTACCCCCCACACAACCATGATAACTTCATCCTTGTCATCCACCTCTACCCACCTCTCCCTCTCGCTGTTCTCCTCCACCCTCCCCCTCCCCCTCCTCTCCACCTCCATACTCCCTCCCTCTCCTGCATCTCCCACCCCCACCAACAAACTTTCTGGCACCCTCCTGCACCTCCCCGGCACCATCATCAGCCACTCCCCCAACATCACCTTAATCTCCATCCTCCTCCGCCTCCCCTCTGGCCTCCACAAAATCCTCATCTACTCCTCAACCACAAACGAACCTATAATAACATACTCCCTTGCATATGAAGCAAAATCAATTTCATTAATTAAGGTAAATGAAGAGTGGAGGATTGCAGTAGCTAGTGGTGTTGGAATAGAAGTTTTCACATTTTACTTAAACAAAGAGAAAGTGGAAGGTGGTACCGGAGTTGCAATTTGTTACGATAAAGGTAAGAGACACGCACTCAAAAAGCACATCGTCTCTCATCCTCGTGACTCTTCTCGTTTACCTCTTACATTAAACATCTAACAAACCTCCCCTCCAGCCTGGTTCTGCTCTTACAACCTCAACGGCGATCTCGCTTACTACACTTTAGAGAATAACCTCTGCATCCTTCCTTCAAACTCTGTAGGAATTCCAATTAAATCTAGTATTGAAGGTTTAGAAGTTTCGACTGATATTAGATGGTTTAGGGATTTAATTTGCGTTGCGTTTTGGGATGGCACCGTTGAGGTATGGTCTTATACAAATACGAAATTGACTAGATATCGTCCTCTCGGCTCTCACGTTTTCCCCCTCTGGGAATTTCAGGAAGTTAAAAATAATAATGGTCTCTCCCTAACGAACTCAATTATTTATAATAATATACTTATTAAAAGTTATCCTAATGATTCGGAGTTTAAGGGGAAAGGTGTTAGAGGTTATGATTTGGAGAGTGGGAGGTTGGTTTGGGAGGAGGAGGGAGGGGAAGGAGGTGTGGAGGGTTTATGTGAATTGCAGGGGAATGTTTATTGGGTTAGAGGTAAGAAAATGTATGCATTTTACGTCGTTTCCCGTACACGTTGAAAACTAACATACAGAATTCAGATGAAATGCTACATTCGTTTGATCTCAAAACTATTTCGGGATTAGCGACCAACACGGAGGAGGAGGAGGTTTTTAATAATGTAGACTTCGAAATTAAAGAAGGTATTAGAGTTAGTAAGGTAGAAGAAGGATGGATCATGAGGATAAACGAACGCGAGAGTCGTTTAGGTGAGATTCCGTCTCTCCATTTCCGAAAACGTTCAATAAATTATCACTCATTTATTCTAACAACGTTGTTCCACGTCCTAGACTTTTTAGGAGATGATGAAATTAGAGAGTTAGTAGGTGAAGGCGATTCTTCTTCAGTCGCTTTGGAGGTTGAAGATGATGGCCAGCTCTCCCCTGAGAAGGTGTATTCAATCGTTTGTAGGATTAGCGGTACGAGGTTTAATTTAGATGGAAGCGATAACGTTTGGAAGGTTGTTGCGTAAATGTTTAATAGATGTTATAAATAGAATAGAAAGTGGATTTTTTAATGCAAAAACAGAGAGAAATTCTCGTTTTAAACAAACCAACTCACTACCCCAATGAGCACCCCCCCCCAAAATCCTACGAAACGCATATCTCAGTTTTAACTGATGTACGGGAAAGTGGTATGTCCGATTTGACACTGCGTGACGACTCCGGCGAAGGCCAACATCGCTAACCTTCCGTTTTTGAGCTCGCGAAGCTTCATCCTGTTAACCTGTGAACGGCTCGCGAACGCGAGTGTGTTAGTGGTGGAGATTACGAAAACGTGGACGCTCATAAATTCCCCTTGCGATAATAAACGCACACTCAAATCGTCGCTTCGCTCGCCGCTCCCGCCCCTCCATCTTACCTCCTCCTCGCTCTTCCCCTTCAAGAAATTAAGAGGATCAAGCTGAAAATCCCCCGGCTCCCTCTCGCTCTCCCCCTTCGATACCTCCACCAAAGCTGCGCCAAGCACAACCTCAATAAAACCAATAGCCCCCAACATGAAACCGAGGCTGCCGTTGGAGACCATTAAATCGTGTGCGGCGTAGCTGGAGGGGACGGATTGGTAGACGTCGGCGGGGAAACGGAGGGGGAAACCGAAGGCACCGTCGGCAGCTAACCAACCAAACCAGGCGAGCATTGTGATACGTCCTGGAGAGAAAAAGCGAAGGCGTGATGGCGTTAGATAGACTCTCTGTTTAATTTCATCTCGTCTACCAAATTCCTCCAACATTAGCTACTCACCATGCTTCAACTCCGCCTCCCTCATCCAATACAACGTATCAATCCCCTCCGTCGCCTCCCACTGCGGGGGTTGAATAAACCCAGCGAAATTCTTAGGAATACTACTCAAATATAACGGATCAAAACCAGCGTCACCGATCATGGTACCGTCCAGGGCGATGGGACGGGGGAGCCAGGGGCAGGCAGCAGAGCGAGAAGAGGGGTCAACCATTTCGTTCCATTTTCGGGGGGGCATTGAGGAGGAGAGGGAGGTGGATTTAAGGGCGGAGAGGGACAGGGACTGAGGAGTTGGGGGGGCGGGGGAGGGTTAGAAGGAGGTGGGAGGTGGGAGTGGGGAGGGAGAGTGGGGAGGAGGTGAGCTCGGAGATCGTTGAGCACAAATCGTGATTTGTTTTGGGCAAAATGTTATATTAAAGGATTTAATATAATTATCCGAAGGTAGTAGAAGAAATTCGTGTATGTGATCGACGCTTGGTTATATTCGAATCGACATTTGGAGCGTTTTTTGGGGAGAATTTGAGCGACAAAGAGGGAAATGTGGTCATCATGAACGAAATCTAATGACCTTCATCAAAGGTCCAACAAGTTGTTTTCACGGAAAACCAATATGTCTCACCTGGAAACCTGATACGCAGGCTACGGTGAGAGCGAGTACAAGGGATTTAAGCATAATTGAAGGAAAAAATGATTTTGGTCATTTCTGTGGAAACTCATTTTCGTAAATTTTCGATTGCGTGACTACAGCCGTCCATACTCCGCTTCTGTGATATCAGATAGTACTTGAAATACGTTTTTACAATCGGCACATTTCTATAGAGCCCTTTTATAAGCGATTTTCTGTGCCACCATCACATTCACATTTCATCTTGACTATACCGGTCATTCAACCTCCCCCAAACGCTCCTCCCCTAATTATATTCGCTCAACATGCCTCCCAAAGGCAAGAAGAAGGCCAGCAGCGGCGGATTTCAGTCGTTGGGGCTGAGTGATGATGTTTTTAAAGGAGTTATGAGGATGGGCTTTAAGGTCCCGACTCCAGTTCAGGTAAGCCAGCAGAAACAGACCCCGATCGATAAAACCCCCCACACCCTTTAACCCTAACACACGCTCGCCTAGCGTCAAACCCTCCCCGTCGCCCTCCTCGGCGGCGACATTGTAACAATGGCCCGAACCGGTTCCGGTAAAACTGCAGCCTTTGTAATCCCCCTCCTCGAAAAGCTCAAAGAGCACTCTCACACGGAAGGACCTCGCGGCCTGATCTTAAGCCCAACCCGCGATTTAGCGTTGCAGACGCTGAAGGTTGTTAAGAGTATGAGCAAGTTTATGGATTTGAGGGCTGTGCCGATTGTAGGTGGAGATGGCATGGAGAAGCAGGTGAGAAATAAAGGATCGAAATACAACGATCATCCTTCGTTTCCTTTAATTCTTAATCCTCGTAACTAACTTCCCAAAAACAAAAAATAAATCCTTCAGTTCGAAGATCTCTCAAACCGCCCTGACATAATAGTCGCTACTCCCGGACGTTTGGCTCACCATTTGTTGGAAGTGCCTGATTTTCATTTACGGAGCGTTCTGAGTGTCGTGTATGATGAGGCTGATCGTTTGTTCGAAATGGGTGAGTTTACAAAATTATGTAAAGCGACAACAATTAGTAAGTAACTCACACGCTCGCTTCACTCGCTGAACCGTTTCGCTTAGGTTTCGCTCAGCAATTACGAGACATTTCCCGGACGATGCCTGAATCTCGTCAGACGATGCTTTTTTCGGCGACCATGCCTAAGATGTTGGTGGAGTTCGCGCGCGCGGGGCTGCAGGACCCGCAGCTGATCAGGCTGGACAGCGAGGCGGGAGTCAGCGAGGAGTTGAGGCTGAGCTTTTTGACTTGCAGGAGCACGGATAAGGACGCTACTTTGCTGTATCTTTTAAGGGAGGTGAGAAACTGCGAGGAGCAAAGCGACGAGTTGGGAATGCGTTGATTCCGTTTGTTATGAGGCGCCGTACACTAACTCGTCGCTTCGCTCCTCGCTACGCTCGTCGCAGGTGCTGCCGACTGGCGGGTTGACGATTATCTTCGCTGCGACGAGGCACCACGTGGAGTATTTGACTACACTGATTAGGTGCTCGAACTTGGAGGCGGTGTGCATTTACGGGACCATGGACTCGGAGGCTAGGAAGACGAATTTGCATTTGTTCAGGTCGGGCAAGGTCAAGGTTTTGGTCGTCACGGACGTAGCTGCGAGAGGTATCGACGTCCCCCTCATTGACAACGTCGTTCACCACTCTTTCCCGTCCAGTGCGAAGCTATTTATTCACAGGAGTGGAAGGGCTGCGAGGGCTGGGAGGACGGGGTACGCTTTCGCGCTGGTCGAGCCGGACGAGACGCCCTTCATGATCGACTTGCACCTGTTCCTCGGGAGGAAGGTGAGAAACTGTGAAGAGCGAAGCAACGAGCTAGGAATGCGACAATTACGGTCTCATTTCGTCTGCGCTGGTAGTTTTAGTCCAAACGCTCAAGCCGCTTTCATCGCTACGTAATTCTAACTCGTAAATAACAATCTTCATGCGACTCGCCACGCTCGTCGCAGGTTCTGAGCCCGGCGCTCCACGACATTCCGGACAAGGTCACCTACGATCTAGACTCGCAGACGCCGGACGACGTGCACTTTGGTAGCATTCCCGAGGGCGTGCTGTGTGACGAGAACGAGAACGTCAGGAGGCTCGTCGAGAACGAGGGAGGAAACAAGGACGGAATGGACTTCGATAGTTTGTGCAGGACGGCGAAGAACGCCCAGAAGCAGTACAGGCGCTCCAGGCCGGATCCCAGCAGGGAGGGCGTAAGAAGGAGCAAGGTGAGAGAATTGTGAGAAGCGACGATATTAAAAGCACTTACACATACTAACTCGTCGTCGCTTCGCTCCTCCTCGTTGCTGTCGCAGGAGCTCCTGCAGCTTTACCCCCTCCCGCCCCATCCGCTCTTGAAGAACGTCGAGGAGAACAAACTCGAGACCATGAGAGGCGGAGTCGAAAAGGCAGCCAGCACCGGGCAGAGCGCGAGCGTCGGCGGCGCCGACGATTACCTCAAGAGGAACGATTTCATGCAAGCCATGGCCGGCTTCAGGCCCAAGGAGACCATCTTCGAGGCAAGAGCCGCCGCCGGAGGTAGTACGAAGGCGGGACAGGTCGACAAGTCGAGGTGAGGAACTGTGAGGAGCGAGGTAGAGAACGAATTGTCTATGAACTCGTCGCTTCGCTCCTCGCTGGGAATGCGGTAAATCCGCGAGTTACGATACTACAAGCACTTTATACTAACTCGTCCCTTCGCTCCTCGCTCGGGCTTCGCCCTCGCTACGCTCGTCGCAGGAACGGAGGAAGCGGGAAGAAGGACACCATGACGATCATGAAGAACATGAGGAGGGAGATGAAGGTCGTCAAGAACAAGGGGTCGCTCGTCATCGCTGGTGGCAGGTCTGCAGGCAAGCTCAACGGGGAGATTGAGGATAGTGATAGTGACGATGAGGGTGAGAGCGGGGGCGAGGGCGAGGGCGAGGGCGCGGAGGGAATGGAAATTCAGGAGGACTCCGAAGGCGAGGGCGATGACGACGAATTCGGCGTATCTGCCGTCGACGTCGCCGAGACAGTTCCCAAAACCAAGAAACAAAAACCTAAACCAACCTCGAATGATGAACCCAAACGCCGCATGTCCAAGGCCGAGCGTAAGCGCGCCAAGACCGGCGCCCCGGTGAGAAACCTCGAGGAGCAAAGCGACAAGCTGATGCGCTGTTTAGCTGTTATACAATTATCAATTGCACAAGTAACGCCAGTTTCAACGTCGACATCGCTTTCGTCGCTTCTCGTTTCTAACTCGTCGCTTCGCTCCTCAACTCACTAATGCTCCTCGCAGGCTCCGCCCCCCAACCCCCAACCCAAGAAAAAAGCCAAAACAGAGAGCTACAAGGATTCGAACAACTACATCGACTACGAGCGCAACTTCAACCAGCGCGACCGCGAAATGGAGGCCGCGATGCAGCCCAGTGCCGCCGATGGTAGGACTAGCAAGAACTCCGCCATTCAGCTAGAGCAGGAGGTGAGAAATGGAGAGGAGAGGAGTGGCGAGCCGAGGAGCGAAGCGTCGAGCTGTGAATACGACAATTACACGCTCCTCGCACGAACATATATTCTAAACTAACTCGTCGCAGATGCTGGATATTACTGGGGATGAGAACATCGACATGATCAGGAAGCAAAGGTGCGAAGCCGCGAGGAGCGAAGCGACGAGCGGGGAATGCGATATTTGCGGTCGTAATTTAGCTACGCTGCTAGTTCCAGTGTCAACGTGGACGCCGCTTTCATCGCTACGCAATTCTAAAACGTTAACAACAATCTTCATGCGACTCGCTACGCTCGTCACAGGATCATGAGGTGGGACAAGAGCAGGAAGAAGTACATCCAGACGACGGTCGGAGACGAGGCGCAGGGAATGACCCACGCCAAGAAGATCAGGCTTGAGAGCGGCGCAATGAAGAGCACCAAGGACATGAAGTTGGGAGCGATGTACGAGAAGGTGAGAAACTGCGAGGAGCGTAGCGACGAGGTTTGTATACGACAATTGCGCTCGAAATTCAGCTGCGCTAGTAGCTTCAGTGTAAACACCGACGCTCCTATCGGCGCTACATAATTCTAACTCATTAACGCCAATTTCTTGCGACTCGCAACCCTACGCTCGTCGCAGTGGCAGAAGAAGCACGGAAAGAGCATCGGGGCCGGAAGCGTTTTCGACGACGTCGATCAGGAGGACGAGGAGGCCAGGGCGGCGGCCGGAGCGGACGGCGGAGTGGACAAGAAACCCGTCAACCCCCGCTGGATGACCAAGGAGAAGGTGAGGCACCCGAGGAGCGAAGCGACGAGCTTGGGGTACGATATTTACGATCGTTTTCGTTTGTGCTAGTAACTTCAAACGCAGCAGCGTCATCACTATCATCGCCACACGTTTCTAACAAATTGACGCCGAATTTTATGCGACTCGCTATGCTCGTCGCAGCTCGAGCAGAAGAAATTGAACAAGGCCAAGAACCAGCAGGAGATGAAAACGCACAAGCAAATCAAGGAGAAGAGGGAGGCGGACGACAAGAACAAGATCAAGAACATGAAGAAGAGCGAGAGGGCGAGTTACGTCAAGCACATGAAGGAGAAGAGCAAGGAGACGGGGTTGAAGCTCAGTAAGAAGGGAGGGAAGGGGGATCACAGGGGGAAGGACAATCCGTTTGCGGAGAAGGGGGGTGGAGGGAGTGGAGGGGGTGGAGGGGGTGGAGGTGGGAAAAAAAACCCGGGGAAGGGAAAGGGAGGAGGGCGAGAGCTGAAGTTTAAGAAGGGGAAGAAATGATTACTTTGTTTCGAATAAATTGCTCGAGTATTGGTTTATGAAATTCTATGTATGTTGTATAAGTGTTTGAGTTTATGATTGCATGTATTGTCTCCGTGAAATAGAACATCACTCCTGCATCTGCTGGAGATGCTGGCAAAAACTCCCCTGCTGCTGTGCGTAATTCTCTTGCTGCTGACCGTAACCTTCCTGCTGCTGACCCTGGCCGTGAACCGCCTCCTGATGTTTCTTCTTTTTTTCATCATGGAAGTGTTTCTTCATCATCCACGCCAAAAAATCTCATTGCTTCTTCATGCTCGTGATCTCCATCTGCATGACCTGCATCCCCTCCTGCATGCCCTTCATAGCCTGCTTCTTCTCCTCAAACATACTCCACATGTCCTGGAGAATGTCTTCACGCGTGATCGACTTAACGGCTTGAGGTGTAGAACGATCTTCTGGACGGTCGCTATTGACGGTCACTATCGCCTCCTCCTTTATGTCGTCGGTAATCGCCGCGTTGTTCGTTTGCTCCTCATTACCTTTCCTCTTCTTCGGCTGCCTTGGCGGCTCTTCGGACAGGGATTAGCTAGATATCATTTTTTGGGGACGGTAGGTAAGTGTTAAGGGGGTTGAGGGGAGATTAGTATACTATTAAAGTACGTAGAAGGAGTAACAGACTTTAGGGTTGCGTGTGGGACGGTGAAATCGACATAACTGAATTTGAGGAAGGAAAATGTGAGAAAAGTTAGCAGCCTAATTCTCGAAACCTACGTACAACGATGTCCAAGTCTGTAGCCTCCAAGTCTAAAGAGGGCCACGAAAGTCATAAAACAGGTGGGAAGAGGGAAGCGGGAGACGAGGAGAAGCAGGATGAGGAGGGGATTCTCGAGGCCACGTAAGCGACGAACTCGACTATTTCGACGGTGATTTCCACTGTACCTGCCACGACTGATCAGTTCAATTCACGAACAACTTTAAGAGGTTGCTTGTTGGGTTCGTTCAGGAGGATACGTTGATGACGCTGATGTTGGCGACGAAGGCGTGGAAGCGCGTGGTGGATGCGTTCATCGAGGAGGGCGTGGAGAGCGGCGCGATTATTGTTCGCGGCCTTAAGGACATGGCGTGGCCTTATGCAGCTCAAAGGGAGAGGCGTGCGCTCGCAACGCAGGTGGTCTTCCTTCTTAATACTACGCAGGTCAGAGAGAACGCCTGCAACCAAGCCGTCAATTTCGTCGTTGTTGATATCCCTGAGGGCGTTGAGAGGATCGGTGAAGATGCCTTCCGTTACTGCACTAATTTGACTACCGTATCTTTCCCGACGACGTTAAAATCGATTGGCCAAAAGTCCTTCTGTCAGTGCTCCAGTCTAGACAACGTCGATAACCGAAACCCAAACCTTCAAGAATTAGGTTCCGCTGCCTTCATTATGTGCTACGAACTAAAATCGATGACGATCCCGGATTCGCTTCAAACGCTTGGTGTAGATGTCTTCCACGAATGCTCCAAGCTAGTCCCCTCCAACATCGGCGTTAGCTACGATAGCGACGGTGACGAGGTTGATACTACGTCCGATGTCGTCGCCCACCTCCGCGCTACGTCCAGCTCGAAATCCTTTTAGCAGAGAAGGACTCCGAGAATATAGCGCTGAAAGCAGCAAACACGGCTTTGAAAATAGAGAACACAACACTCAAAACGCAGATACATACATAACCTTAAAAATACCTCATTCCTTTTCTCATAAAAAAAGATTTGTATCTCATCTATCCGTATAAAATACATAGCTATTAACGTTAGGATGAGAGAGACCTTCTAAGTTGTGCTAGTCCCGCGCTGTTTCCACTGTCAATGAAGCGATTCCTTATAGTTTGTGCACATGAAGAGGTGTGCGAAGAAGAGGGAGGAGAAGAAGAGGAAGGAAGAGGGGGAGGAGAAGGGAACGAAGGGAAAGAAGAAGAAGGTCTGAAACGGGGAGGGGGGGGGGGAGAGATGGGGGAGAAATCTACTAGAACGAAATTACGATTTTAACGTTCCAAAGTTGATTCTTCCGTTTGGTATTTCTTAGTTTTTCTTACATCAACCGTCTCCTCAGAGTTCATCATACTCCTCCTTCCCAAACTTATCAAAAACCGGCATCTCCTCAATCTCCACTCCCTCCAACAACTCCTCCTCCTCAATAACCTCCGCCTTAATCAACGTCGTACACTTCGGGAACTTCTCCTCAATATACTCCATCCCCTTCTTCTTCAAAGTATGCAACCTAACCTTATTATTATACTCATGAGCCCAACCTATACCTAGTTCGTCTACTACTTTCATGCCTTGGTAGACGTAAGCGAAGGGAACGAATAAATGATCAATCTGACTACCCGCGTCTTCACGGTTAATGAATATATGAGTATGTCGAAACCTCCAACCTTCCTTAGTACGCTCTTTCTGTTGAGGGTTGAAGTAGAAAGCTAAGGTCGTTCGGAGGTTCGACATGATGCCGAGGGGTTCTGAGGGGATTGAACGTTTGTCCCATTTTTTTTGGGCTTTGCCTTTCTTCAAGCCGAAGTGAGTTCGGTGACCTGCGATGAGCGTAGCGAGTCGTATGAACGATTGGTGTTAACGGGTTAGAATTGAGTGGGGGTGAAGGCGGCGTTACGCATTCACAGCTCGTCGCTCCGCTCCTCGCTGCGTCTCACCTTGCATGTCATCGTCGCTGTTTAAATGCCAAAAAAAACGTGTATTATCATAGAACTTTCTAGTGACCAGATCGTAGAACCTTTCAGCGCTGCGCGGCGCCCAGCTCGGAATCACCTTGACAACGAACTCCTCGATTAAACCGTCCTTGTCGCCTGTCATGCTCTCGACGGTGAATTTTACGTAGAATTCTGAGAGGTCTGAGTCTTCTTCTTCTTCCTCGCCATATTCATCTGGTGATGAATCCCTCATGGCGGCTTCTATTACGTCGTCGTCATTCCGTTTGTTGTTGTTGTTGGAGGAGTCTACCGATAAGGGGGAGGAAGTTGACGGGGAGACGAGATCTGATGCTATCGTCATTACGAGGAATAGGGTTAGGAGAAGGAGTGTGGTGAGCACTGTGGCTTTCATGTTCGTCTTTTCGTGGGTGTTAGGGTCGGGGTTATGTTGTCTCTGGCGTTCGGTGAAGGAAACACCTGGCTCCTGATCATTTACAGGAGATTTCACATGTTTGGGCATGAGTCAAAACCTTGTCTAACTTTCTTCATAAACCCGCTACGAACACCGTCCTTTATCATCCTGGAGATAAACCCCCAACGGCACCAATCACGTTACCCCACGTCATTCAGACTCTGTGATTGAAATACAATACCTCGTAGTCTGTTCAAAGTCGCTACCAGACTCCCCTCTGAAACTCCCACACCCAACCACTACACTACGCTCACGACACGTACTACACTATCAGTCACAACTCGATACCCTTCAACGGCCTAATATCCCCCCCTGTCCCCCCTCTACCTCCAATGTTTCCCTCCCTCCTACGCAAGCTCCTCCTCCTCCTCCTCCTCCCCCCCTCCCTCTCTAAAACCTCCTCAAAACATTTCGACACCTCCTCCTCCTGGTCCTACATCGATCGTTTCGTATTCCTTCCAACTCCTTCTCTCTCCGAATCCACCTACCCAACCGGCTCCACCGAAAAAGAAACCTATATTAAAAAAAACTACGGTGCATTCACCTACTCCATCGATTTCGACGCCTCAACCTACCCAACCTTAATGTTATACTACAACGGTTTTGAAAGCTGGAAGAAGGTTTATGGTAGTTATTTATCTTGTAGTGAAAGGGAGGAGGCAGCGGCTACGACGGTTGATTTATGGCATAGGTGAGAAAAGGGTTTGAAAAGGAGAATCATTGACGGTAGTAAATGTAGTAATTCCTAATTATTGATTAACGTATTCTAACGTTATTCGTTCTCCCCCTCTCCAAAGCTCTTTAATAAACACCGAAACCCTTTTACCCAACGAACACTGGGGTTCCCGCACCATAAAACGCGCAACCGGCTACGTCTACTTCACCTCACCTTCCCCTCAATGGTTCTTCGTCGCCATAGGCAACTGTCGTCCTCAATCTTCTGGAACAATAAACGGTGATAGATGTGAAAAATCGGGATATTGTTCAGGTCCTCTTTTAGTTAAGGTAAATTACAATTTTACGAATGGTAGCGTAGAGAGTTTTAAGCATTTTATTTATGATAGAATAGGTGTTTATGGGATATATTTAACATTCTTAATATTTCAATCTATTTTGGTTGGAAATTTAAGAGGGTTGAGGATGGCGTTATTGAGTGTTAATAAGTATCATGCTACTGTTCAGATGTTGGGGGTGAGTGTTGTTTTAGTTTGGATGAGTTATTTACTTTATTTTATTTATTATTATAGATACATGAAGTATGGAAATGAGGATGATGTTGGTTTACTTTACGTGGCTCAGTTTTTATATAACGTAGGAGATTATACGTTAGTTTATTTGCTTATTTTTTTGGGGAAGGGGTGGACGATGGTTAGGTATAAGATTAGTGGGGGGGGGAGGATTAAGATTGCGGTGCTTGTGACGGTTACGCTTACGACGCAAATGCTGGTAGATGGATGGAGGTGAGAACGATGCGAGGAGCGACAAGCGACGAGCTGGGAATACGTCAATTGCGCGAGCATTAATAGCCATTAAAACTAATTCGTCGCTTCGCTACTCGGCTCGCTTCGCTCGCCGCTCGTCGCAGCATTTCGGGATATGACGAGGCAGACATCGTCTATTACTACCAGAGTAGTCCGGGCATTATCTGCCTCTGTTTGAGGGGTTTCACTGCGCTGTGGTTCGTCTACAGTTGCGCTACCACGATGAGGAGCTTCGAGAGTAAGAGGAGATTTTACACGCGCTTCATGGTCCTTTTTTTCCTGTGGATTGCCATGAAACCGACGATCGCGATTTTCTGCAACCTGTTCTTGGATGACTCGGAGAGGTACAAGTACCTCGTGGGGTACGAAGTCGCGGCAATGTTCGGCGCCCAGCTGGCCATGATGCTGCTGTACATTCCAAAGATGAACTTTAATAGAGGTTTCCCCTTCCACTCCGTGTCGAGCGTGATGCTTGGAATGGTCCAGGGGCAGAGCGCGAGCGAGTATTTGAGGGAGATGGCCCAGCGGGAGGGCAGACTCAGCGACACGTTTGGAGGGGTGGCAGGGCCTTCGACTCCGACGAACGACCAGCAAATGAATGTTACGAAGAGACCCGGCATCAACGACGTCAGCCCATCTGGAGAGAGGTCTAGAGCGGGAGCGAACAACAACAACAACAACAACCCAGAGTCCTCCCTTGGGACCCCTTCGTCCACCCGGGATGGAGGGAGGCAACCGCACTACTCCCCGCCCCCGCTGAGCTTACGCCACGCGAAGGACGTGATGAAGTCGGCAGGCGTCGACATGCACAGGAGTCTGGTTAGTTTAGTCGACGCCAGCGACGAGTTGTTAAGCAGACTCAGAGATTTGGACGACTACGACGGAGGAGATATAGACTACGGGCGAGAGCAGTTTAGTAATAGACCGGACACGCGAAGAACGGCGCTGACGGACTTAGACGAATTTCGGGGTTAGTAGAATGTTAGAAAAATAGAAGAACGCCTTTTGGAGTTATTCAAAAATGACCATTTCGTTCTAGTAGATTGGACCTTCTTGGGCGCCTTCTTTCTCTTCGTCCCCTTCGACCCACCTTCAGCATTCCTCTTCTTCCTGTCGTCGGGTGCACAAATTCGCCCGCCGTGATCGCAAGAGGCGCGACTTCTTTTAGTTGACCCACGCGAACCAGGCAGTACATGCAAGTCACCTCAGAGTGGGACCACGTGACCACGGTTTTTCTTCCGAAGCCTATCTCGCTCTTCTCGATCCTTTGTAACTTATTGTAAAGCGTCTTGGGCAAGACGTTCATGTTCTCCTCGCCGATTATAGAACGGTGCTCCTGCCCGGGCTTCGTGGCGTGGTCGGCGGGATAAAACCCGCTAATGTAGGAGTTGCAGGGTGGGTTCGCGGAGTTCTGCAGCGCCTTAGGCACTTTGGGTGCTTTGGGTTGAAACCCTCGCCCTTTTTCGTGTTGAGATCGGTCCGGAACTGGACGTCAATTATCCAAGGGTAAGCGTCGCAAAGTTCCCCCTCGTCCATCTGCATGATTGCCGCATGGTCGGGGTGGCGTTCTCCCGCTACCCCGTAAACCCTAACCCATATCTCATCTGCTTTTATGTTCTGGTGTGAAGAGGGCATCGAGGGGTTAGTCCAAATTGGCAAGAGGACGTCGAGGGGTTAGTCCAAATCGGGGTTAGTGGGACTTCGATCAGGGATAGTGGAAACAGTCGTCAAAATCGTCAAACTCTCCTCCGGTGGGACTTCGAGAATCGACTCATCGTACTCCTTCCCCTCGTCTTCCGCTCCCCTCTTCCCACTCATTTATCGGTTCTCGTGGCCCTCATTAGACTTGGAGGCTACATATTTGGACATCGGGGTACGTACATTTCGAGAAATTGACTGCTAAACTTTCTCAGATTTTCTTCCTCAAATTTCAGTGTCGTCGATTTCATCGTCCCACACGTATCCCCAAACTCTGTTACACTTTCTACGTATACTCATAGCATACCAATCCCCCCTCAACCCCCTCAAAACACACCCAACGCCTCCAAAAATAAACTCTAGCCAATCTCCGTCCGAACCCGCGGCCGCGGCCAAACCCGCTCTGTATTGCGCCTTTCCTGGCTGCAAGGTCCCGCCAACGAAGCACTGCTCCCGTTGCAAGGAGACTCAGTACTGCTCCAAGGTGCACCAGACGGAGCACTGAAGGTGGCAAAAGAAGATCTGCGTCGCTCCAATGAAGAAAATCTCGGCGCCCGTTCCTCCCGCGCCTCCCCCTCCTCTCAAGGGCGAAGAGGAGGATGAATACGTGGATATGTGTGATGTGTGCCTCGTGAACGTCCCCGACGCTCAGATGCGCCCCTGCGGCCATTCCATGATTTGCAGGGTCTGCACGAGCGAGCTCATGACGCGATCCGAGCCTTGCCCGATCTGCAGGAAGCCCATCGACAGTTTCGAGGTTGGCGTTTATTATGAGAGCCTTGGCGTGCACGGGCTGTGGCCGCCGTCGTACAAGAACATGAGGCAGCTGCGCGAGTAGGGAGGGCTTCAAGGAGTACTTTCAGAAGCAGTTTAACGGGAACGAGGAGCCTTATCTTCGGTGGAAGGAAGTGTTTGGCGTGTTGGAGATTGAAGGGGGGAGGAGATGCCATCATAACTTGAGGTTACATTTGGAGACGCAAGTGCTGTCGATTACGAGGTCGGAGGATTTGGTGAAGCTCAGGGCGTTGGCGTGGAGGAGGATTTTGGAGGTTTCGGAGTTGGCGATGCCCGAGGAGAAGAAAGTACGAGGAATGAAGAAGAAACAGCATAAGAAGTTGAAGGATACGAGGAAGCTTGAGGTTTTGGACGCTTATGCTGCTTTGGGGGTAGCGTGTGGTAGGGTTGGGGATTGGGATGATGCGATGCGATACTTGAAGAGAGCTAAGGAGGGGTACGAGGAGCGGCTAGGGCGCAATAGTGAGAAGGCCCTCGAAGCGACGAGGCGTTTGCTCATGAGCTCTGTAATTGTTGGTGGCGCGATGATTGAGAAGCTAAGAGATTTGATTAAGAGGATGGGGAGGGCGTTGGGAGAGCGAGAATGTTGTAACTTTGGAGACGCTCAACTCACTTGGCGCTGTGCTAAAATAAGAACGGGCATGAGGAGGCGAAGGAAGTTTGGGAGAGGTGTTTGGTTGGGCAAACGAAGGTACTAGGGGAAGATCACAAGGATACATTGGGCACGTTCAATAATTTGGGAATTATTTATTTTAGTTTGGAGAATTACGAGAAGGCGTTGGAGCATTACGAGAGAGCTTTGAAGGGGAAGGAGAGGTTGTTCGGGAAGAATCATCCTAACACCCTCGACACCATGTTGAATATAGTGGTTATTTATGAGGCTCAAAAGGACTATGGGAAAGCTGAGGAGCTGTATGAGAGAGCGCTCGAGGGATATGAGGCGCAACTTGGGAAAGATCACAAACGACGAAGCTGTGCGTGAGGAACTTAAGGAATTATTATCGTGAGGGCGGAAATAGTACAGCGATGGCGGAAATTAAAAGGTCTCACTCTAACATAGATAATTATTAAAAATAATATGGTACGATTCTGATTAAAATTTACATTTTTGATTTTTTTTTAAAAGGCCAAGTTATGATGACCCCCACCCTCCGTTCGACTCACAGCGGCCGACTGGGGCCTCCTGTTCCCGCCTCCGCTCTTAGGCCTTCCTCCTCCTCCTCCGCGCTTCGCCTTAGACGCCCTCCTCTGTAAGCTCTCGTACGCAATTCGCAAGTCCTTGAGCTTGTGCGCTTGATCCCTCACGCTCGCCTGGTACGAGTCGCGACTGTCCTCCAGCTCCTTGATGTAGTTCACTGTGTCGTGGTTGCTGAGCTCGGACATGACCTTGTTCTTCACTGCCTTGCCCAAACTATTACCGATATATTCGCGCAGCTCAACAACGGCCTCCTTGAGTTCCGAGGCTGGCAAGCCTTCCAACGGTGTCACCAAATCTACGTCGTCTTCGTTGAAGGCGACCGAGGCCTTAGACGCCCTCGTGGTGTGCGAAGAAATCGTATTGAGATCGTCGTCGAACTGCTGCTGAGGTGGGGCGCTCCAAATGTCGTTGTTCGTCCTCGACCTCGGCGCGGTAGAAGGGCGACCCGTTCTTCGAAGCGAAGCCCCAGGAGCACCGTTCATGGTCCCCTTTCCTCCCAAACCCAACGCCGACACTCCTCCCTCCCCCATCACGTCCGCGACGTTCATGAGCGCTACGTTCGCTCTGTTTCGGATCTCCTTCTGGTGCTGCTGCGCCTCAGTCGTTTTCTGCACGAGCCTGAGGGTCCTACCGAGAACGTTGTGGTCGTCCAAGCAGTCGACGGGCTGCTCCTTGATGACGGGAACGTAGCCTTTCCTGGTCTTCTTCATTTGGTACGAGCCCTCGGAGATGCCTCGTAGGATCGTCCTCATGCTCGTGCTGTAAGAGTACAGCTTGAGGAGCTCGGCCTCGTACTCGGCAAGAGTGGCGTTCTTCTTCGTCCTGTACACGTTGAAGTCCGCGACGAACTTCTCCGCTTCCTTCTGCTTCTTGTTCAGCCAGAATTCGTACTGCTGCTTGATGTTCTCGATTTCGACGGTCCTTCCGAACTCAATCGCCTTGAGCTCCTTCCCGTACTTGACTCTCTCCTCGAGGCTGATCTTCTCGTTCGCCTTCCTCGCGTCCGCCAATAGCGTGGTGTTCACCATGAGGCTGTTGGGGATCGAGTTGAGCATCGCGTGCTGCTGGGAGAGGATCTTCTGGTTGTGCGAGACGAGCTCGTCAATCTGCTGTCCGTGCGTCTCCTTCATGATCCTCTGCAAGTCCTCCAACTTCTGAGCCTGCGACGAGCGTAGCGAGTCGCATGAAGATTGGTATTAATGAGTTAGAATTGCGTAGCGGTGATAGTGGCGTCGACAACTAGACCGGAGCTACTAGCTCAGCCGTAAAACGAGCGGAATAACCGCATTCCAGCTCGTCGCTTCGCTCCTCGCAGTTCCTCACTTTCTGGCTCAACTCGTGAGACAACTGCTGGTTCGAACGCTTCATGCTGAGCACGATCTGCTGGTGCTGCCCCTGCGTCTCCGCGAGCTGGTTCTTCATCTTCTCGTTGTCCTCCTTTTTTATCCTGAGCTTCTGCTTCGTCATCTTCATCTGCTGCGTCAGATCGGCGACTGCGGACGAGCGTAGCGAGGAGACATGAAGATTGGTGTTAACGACGTTAGAATTGGGTGGTGGGGGTGGGGGCGTCGATATCTAGACTGGGGCTACTAGCGCAGTCGAGTAACGGACGGGATTAACGCGTTCGCAGCGAGGAGCGAAGCGACGAGTTCATAGATAACTCGTTCTCTAGATTACTCGTCGCTTCGCTCCTCGCAGTAACTCGTCAAAATTGCGTAGCGGTGATAGTGG
Source organism: Triparma laevis f. inornata (assembly GCA_012489335.1). Classification (NCBI taxonomy): domain Eukaryota; class Bolidophyceae; order Parmales; family Triparmaceae; genus Triparma; species Triparma laevis. The sequence goes on from BLQM01000042.1 coordinate 18,935, forward strand.
CGTCGACATCTAGACTGGAGCTACTAGCACAGCCGTATAACTCACGGAATTACCGCATTCCCAGCTCGTCGCTTCGCTCCTCGCAGTTCCTCACCTAGCTCCTGAAGCTCTGCGCTCGCGCCGTCCATCATGTTGTCGAAGTCGGCACCATGAACTCCAAGGGAGGTGGCGGACGCAACATTGTCCATTGCACCGGGTCCGAGGGCCAAAGCTGATCCCAAAACTCGCCCGTCGGGCATCATGAGAGTGCCATCCTCCTGTACAGTACAAGCGATTCCAAGCTGCTTCAAAACCTCCAAAACCCGAAGATTCGGATCCCCCGCCAAACTCGCCTGACTCTGACTCGCAGCAAGCTGCTTCTTAAGAACTTCAATCTCACTCCTCATCTGCTTCCCTCCTTCTCCTCCGTGCTTCTCCGGCTTAGACGCGTAATTTACTTGCGGGGTGTTCTGAACGTTCCTACACCTATTCGCGAACTGAAGAGTCGAAAGACTCTCATCAGCGTACCCCGGAATGGGGTGAATCGTCGCCAGAAGAGTCGTGTAAGAGTTCCCTCCAAGTGAATTCTGAAGCAACCTAGTCAACTTCGAGTCCCTATAAGGAATATGAGACGTGTTCTGACTAGGATCAAGCGCTAAAACAACCTTCCCCAACGCCGTGAGACTCGTGTTAATATGCAAAGCCTCCTTCAACCTCAACCCCGAGCTTTCGCTCTTCTTGATCCTCTCGCTTCCCGCTAAATCCACAAGGTTCAACATTCCCTTAACGGCCTCCCCGCCTCTCTCCCTCTGCACGACGTTGATCGTGAAAACAGTATGAGATCGACTACTAACTTCATTAATCTTAGTTTCATGAGTAGCCCTCAACTCCAACCCTTGATTAATAACCGCCATAACCTCGCTAACAGTCGTGACAGGTATGAGCGCTAGGTCTTTTACGAAGACGTTTTGATCGAGGTCCTCGTGGATCTCGTGGTGCATGGTCTTCCAGTCGCGGATGGCGGAAGAGGAGGTGGAGTTTTTTAGCTCGTCAGTCTGACTGAGGTTACCTTGAGAGCTGTCAGCTCTGTAGTTTTTAGAGTGTTAGTGTGGGTTATAGGGGTCTAATTTTTCAACGCTCAATAAATAAGAGTGCCTCACCTACTCATAGTCCGAGGTCTATTAAAACTACTTTGCCTCGTTAACTGCATCCTCTCAAAAATCTCACTCGTCTTACCCCCCATATCCCCCGGTTCACCACCTTCCATCTGCTCCAAATACGCTTTCCCTAAATCTCTAATCTGATCACAATATATTTCCAAAAACGACACAACCATAGCACATTCCCCTCCTGATTTATTCTTCCCTTCGATTTCACCGACGATGCCTTCGACGACTCGCGGTATTAAACCTCGGTTTTCGCCGGATTCACCGAACATTGAGTAGGTTTTACCGGAACCGGTTTGACCGTATGCGAATATACAACTGTTATAACCACTCAAAACATGACTAACATGCGGAGCACACACGCTCTCATATATCTCCCCCTGCGTTGAATCGGACCAGAAGACATGCTCGTATGAGAAAATGTGATCGCCGTAGTTTTCGTCTTTTGTGGGGTCTTTTATTTGAAGCTTTTTGGGGTTGGAGGGGAAGAGCTTGTAGACGCCAGCGGTGTCGGGGTCGGAGGCGGGGCGGCTGGGGGGGGGAGTGGGGGGGGGAATGGGGGGGGGTTAGAGGGGGAGGTGAATGGGGGGAGGTAGGGGTGAATTGGTGGGGTGAGGGAGGGCGTGTGTGCACGAAGTTCAGCGTGAGCGAGGCGAGGCAACGCCGCATCACCCAACCCGAATATGTGGTGTACCACTACTACCCCCACCCTTGCTCGTCTGCCCTGGACTCATCCTCGGCCAGGCTCGAGAGGAGGTTATTATTACTTGTGTTTACAACTTACCCACGTACGAATACTTTAATACTACTAGTACTATCCCCTCCCGTATAATCGTTCAATACATGGTGATCCATGTTGCTTATATTTTATTTAGATCGGAGGGTTATAGAGGAGGAAGAGGGAGAGAGGAGAGAGTCGTTGGGACTGTTAAGTAGTTAATTTGGTTAATTTTCTTTTCAAAGTTTACGTTAGTAATTTCAACGTAGGTTTTGGTTTGTTTATCGTAAAAGGGTGATGATAAAGGGTTATGAGAAAGTGTAGTAACGTGTAGAGTTGTTTAAAAAGGAACTAATTGAATTCATAGGTTTTTAAAGCTAGCCAGGATTTTTGAATTACACAAGCTCTCTTCATTCTACACGCTTTCCTAGACGTTATCCTTCTGTTTATCGACTTGACGTGAAAAAAAATAATAACGTGAGTTTAACTTGATGATAGGATTACGAACTATAGATAGTTATTTTACAAATCATTATTAACAACCTTCCCCTCCCCCCCACGCTCCCTTACTCCTTGCAGGCTCAACACAATGTCGGACGTTACCCCCCTAGTCTCAAATCCTCTGAGTTTGAAAGTAATACGTGAAAAAGCTTTAACAAGTGAAGAGAGTTCAGGTTTAACTCCCGAGGATTTAGCAGATTTATTATTCGACAAAACTGTTTTACATCGTAAGTCCCCTTCATAAATTCCCTTCATACTATGCACATAAGTGCGCACAATACGTGCACGCACAATACGTGCACGCTTACGATTTACGAGCAATAAGCACGTAAGTCACCATTGCTTACCCATATCTAACACTAAAATACACTACAAACAGTCGCATACACAAACCCCCCAATAACAGGTCCCCTAACCTCCCTCGATCCCTTCTCAAATTTAACCGAACTCTACCTCCAAGGAAATTCATTAACCTCCTTCTCCGATGGTTTAAGCCTACTTTTAAATCTTAAACTTTTGTTTTTGAGGAATAATAGGTTTAAGGAGATTGAGGGGATTGGAGGGTTGAGGAATTTAGAGGTGCTGGATTTGGCGGATAATTTTATTGAGGGTTGTGGGAAGTATGGGAAGGATGTATTGCCTTCGAAGTGAGTTTTGGGAAGTGGACGCGGAGAGAGAAGTCTCTCCGTCGTCGCAGCGTTCTCCCTCCAGCGGAAAGTCGCTCGGAGACGACTCGGAAAACGGAATGACGACAGGAACAACGAATTCAAACGAACGAACAGCTATTCTAACACGTTCGTACTTCGCTCACTCGCGTTTCCTTACTTAGGAACCTTAAAGTATTAGATCTAGAGAATAATCCCATCACCAAAAACTCCGATCACCGAGAAAAAGCAGTTTCGAGTTTACCCGTACTTACGATTTTAGATGGCGTTGAGGTTGTGAGGGAAGATGGAGTTAATTTACAGCTAGGTAGAATGTTTATTAGTGTACCTTTAATTGAAGATGATGGTACTGAATTTGGTGATGCATTGTTGTATTTTGAGAAGGATTCGGATCTTTGGGGGACGGCGGATAGGTTTTGTAATATTAATGAGATTGAAGGGGAGGAGAGTAGGAGGGAGTTGGTGGGTATGATGAAGAAGGAGGGGAGGAGGGTTTGGGGGGTTGTGGTGAGGGATAGAGGGGTTACGGGGGAGAAGATGAAGGAGGGGTTTAGGGGGGAGGGGGGGGAGGAGAGGAAGGAGGATGAACATGAGGAGGGGGTTAGGGTTAATACGGAGAGGGCATTTTTTGCGGTGGAGGATTTTATGGAGGAGATTGGGAAGATTGAGAAGGAGAGCGGGATGGTTTTTAAGGAGAAGACGAAGGCGATGGTGGAGAAGAGCGAGGGGAGGAGGGGGGAGGACAACGGAGTTAGTAAGGAGGCGATGGAGGAGGCGAAACAATTGCTGAAGGCGAAGGTGGAGAAGATTAAGAAGGAGAAGATGGAGGAGAAGAGGAAGAAGATGGAGGCGCTGATGAGGGCGGAGGAGATGAAGAGGGTGGGGGCGATCGCCACGACCATGCCTCCGTCGTTGTTGCCTGAGGAGGAAAAGGACGGGGGCGAGGGGAAGTGGGGGGAGCAGGACGAGGAGAGGGAAGAGGAGGGGAAGCGCGAGGAGACTAAACTAGACGACGTAGTGAAGGTCGGGGTGGTGAATCACGGCGTGGCCAAGAGAAAGACGAAGCAGAAGGTTTACGAGGACGATATTGGAGTGGGAGGAGATGAGTCCGACGACTCGCGCGAAGGCATGTTCTTCGACGATATCGAGAACGACAATACGCTGTTGATTGGTCACCGAAAATAATTGATTGAAAGCCAAAAAAACATTTCGTTTTGACATTATGAAATTGATTGGATTATTATGTATCGTAATTATCTACGTTAGGGTGAGTCCTTCTAAGTTTTGCTAGTCCTGCGCTATTTCCGCTCTCTTTAAGACATTTTCGATAGTTTTCGGCACATCTCATCGTATCTTCGTGGTCTTTCTCAAGCTGCGCCTCATATCCCTCGAGAGCTCTCTGATAAAGCGGTTCGGCTTTCTCGTAGTCCTTAAGAGTGTCGTCATAAACAATCGCTGTATTCGCCACGGCGCCAAGCGTACTAGGGTGATTCTTCCCCAAATTCCTCTCGTTCCTCTTCAAAGCTCTGTCGAAACACTCCAACGCCTTCTCGTAATTCCCCAAATTATCATAAGCGTTTCCCAAATTATTCAACGTATCCAACATATTCTTGTGATCTTCTCCTAGCACCTTAATTCTCCCCGCTAAACACCTCTCGTGAACTTCCTTCGCCTCCTCATACTGACCATTCTGCCTAAGCTCACAACCAAGTTCGTTTAACTTGTCCAAAATTACATCATTCTCCTCTCCCAACGCTCTCTTTATCCTCTTCACCAAATCTCTCGTCTTCTCAATTTTCTCGTCCTTACTCATTACAGTGGTTGCGATCTAACTCCTCGTCAGCTCGAGCGCCTTCTCGCTATCCCACCCTAGCTGCTCCTCGTACCCCTCCTTTGCTCGCTTATAATATCGCCTCGCATCATCAAAATCTCCAACTAAACTACACGCCCTCCCCAAAGCAAAACAAGCGTTCAAAAGCTCCAGCTTTCTCGGATCCTTCTTCTTCTTCCCTCGTACTTTCTTCTCCTCCGGCATCGCCAACTCCAAAACCTCCAAAATCCTCCTCCACGCCACCACCAAAAGCAACTTATCGTTAAAGAAATCCTGACTGCAAAGCTTCGCCAACGCCTTTAGCTTAGCAACTCCTACATTAGCGGGTTTTATCCCGCCGAACACGCCAAGAAGCCCGGGCAGGAGAACCGTTCCATCATTGAAGAAGAGAACGGTTTCGTCCTCCCCATGATGCTTTACGCGAAGTTTCTCGTGATCGAGAAGGGCGGCATCGCCTTGTGCAAGAAAGTCGCGATCACGTGGTCCCACTCTGAGGTGACTCGCATGTAATGCCTGATTCACGCGGGTTAACTCAAAGAACTCGCGCCTCTTGTGATCACGGCGGGAGAATTCGAGCACCCGGACGACAAGGCGGAGAAAAAGAAGGGGACGAAGGGAACGAAGAGGAAGGCGGAGAAGGAGTCGGAGGGAATGAGGGATTTCAAGAAGGTCTGAAGGGGGGAGAGAGAGAGAGAGAGAGAGAGAGAGAGAGCGGGGTAGAAATCTACTAGAACGAAATTATCATTTCAACGTTACAAAACAAACAACATTAGCATATACACTATCACAATACAATCTTCTAAACCGTCTTCGGCCTGAAGTAACCGGCCTTCTCTCCCCCACTCCCACCCCCCCCGAACAGCTTGCCCATCAAGCCGTCCTTCTCTTTCCCCGGATCCTCCTTACTCAACTTTAATGGCGTCAGTATATCCTTCTTTTGCTTCGCCCTCGCCCTGTTTCCGCCTCCCAACGTAAGACCTCCCNGGGGGAGAGAGAGAGAGAGAGAGAGAGAGAGAGAGAGAGAGAGAGAGAGAGAGAGAGAGCGGGGTAGAAATCTACTAGAACGAAATTATCATTTCAACGTTACAAAACAAACAACATTAGCATATACACTATCACAATACAATCTTCTAAACCGTCTTCGGCCTGAAGTAACCGGCCTTCTCTCCCCCACTCCCACCCCCCCCGAACAGCTTGCCCATCAAGCCGTCCTTCTCTTTCCCCGGATCCTCCTTACTCAACTTTAATGGCGTCAGTATATCCTTCTTTTGCTTCGCCCTCGCCCTGTTTCCGCCTCCCAACGTAAGACCTCCCATCCTTCCCATGATGCCCTTCGCCCTCTTCAGCATCTTCAGCTTCATCTCTAGCATCTTGTGGTTGGCGTCGCTACTACCCCCCTCGCCAACCTTGGGCTTCTCGATCCACCAGCAGGCGAACTCGTGGAACTGCACCACACCGTTGCCGTCCAAATCGATGGTTTCCATCGCCTCGGCCAGCTCCTTCTCAGTCATGACCTGCCCGAGCTCGAAGCACAAAGCCTGGAACTCGGTCTTGTTGATCGTGCCGTTCCCGTCCAGATCGAAGATTTCGAAAGCGATCCTTATCTCGTTCAACAAATTCGTATCGCAAGTTAAGAAAACCCGCAGCTCCTTCGCGATCACGTCCTCCTGGTGCATGCCCTGCCACTCCTTCACACTGCTAACGAGCATCTTCCTGTTCAATAATTCCCTCTTGACCACCATCTTCTCCCTGTACTCTTCCAATCTCAGCACTCTGCACTCGTTCTGCAGCTTCCTCTTCTTCGCCTCGAGCTGCTCCTTCCTCATCATCAGCTTCTCCAAAATCGCGAACTTGGCGTTCTTCCGCGTCTCGAACGTGGCCTCCTCCGTCTCCCCCGCAAGCACTAATTGCACCCTTCCGTTCTTCTCCTGGAAGGCGAAGATCTTCTGCGCGTTCTCGGCTACGAATTGGGCCAGCCTTGGCCTCAAACTCAAACTAACATACCCACTGTCCCTCAAAATCGGTGTCTTCATTATAACACTCTGCTTCACATTTATCACACTCGTTGCGCTCGTCAGCGGATCCAAACACTTCACAATCAAACCGGGATTCTCCTCGTCCAGCAATTCCTCCGCCGTCTGCGTCTTCTTGTCGATGTCGTACTCCTCCTCCCCCGCCAGTTCACACTGCTGCACATCAACAATACAAACATTACCGCTGACCTTTGTGACGTTCTTCGTGTGAAAATCGCTGAACCTCAACTCCCCCAGCCCCGTCTTTAAATGATTCTCCCTCATTTGCGCAGCCTCCACTATACTCCCCGCATCCAAACTACCAGCCAAACTAGCAAGATCTGCCTCACCACTCTTCTTCGGGCTCATCTTCCCCAACAGCCCGCCCAATTTCGACCCCCAGCCTCCCTTCTTCTTCTGCTTCGACGGAGAAGCCAATAAATCCACCTCCTCCCCCCCACCAACCACCTCCCCCCCACCCACACCCTCCCCATCCTCCACCACCTCCCCCCCCTTCGGACCCAGCGTCAACCTCTCCAAAAGCCAAACATAAAACTCCTTGTCGCCCAAGTACTCGTCCTCCATAATCTTTTTCATGCCGACTTCAATCCTTTTACCAAAGCCATCCACTCCCCCGCCCCCAACCAACATTCCTATGAATTTCTTTTTCAGCTTGATGGAACTCCTCAGCTTCAACACGCCGCCCTCGTCCGCGTTCAAACTTCCCCCACCATCCTCCTCATCGCTACTGGCCTCGACGTCGTCGTCCCAAAGGCCCATGGCGTCGCCCAAAAAGCGCCTGTCTGGAACCATCAAATGCAATCGCGCAATATTCCTCTCTTCCGCAAGCGCCGCAACCCACCCTGGAACACCCTCACTTCCCGCCATACTCCTCCTACTTGCGGCAGCGTCCCTCGCCCCAAAAAGCCCCTTCAGCATCCTTCCCGTGTTCCTTAATTGCCGGCAAATGTACTGCTTGCGCTCCCACGGGTCCATCTTCTTTGGAATGCCCAAGGCCGTCTTCCTTTCCTCCTCCTCTCCTTCAAAGTTCTCGTGCCACGCTTCCTGCAGCTCGCCCACCTTCTCCCACACTCTCTCCTTATACAAATCGTCATAATCTCCCAAACCCCCTCCTCCCCCCTCCTCCATTCCCTCCAAACCGTTAACCACGGCCTTCCTGGCCTCACAACAAAATGGCACCTTGCAGCTCATGTACGCCACTCCACAACTCTGTGCGTGGCGCCTTAAACACACAGACCAGCACCACCACGGCCGCATCAGCCCCGCCGCCGGGAAAGCGGCGTCGCCCTTCTTTAATTCCTCCCTGTAATCCTCTTCGTCCTCGGGCTTCACAAAAGGGTCAATTCGATCACTCGGGAACGAATCTTTCTCCGCCTTGCTCCTCAAGTTGTGGATAAACTTGATCATGGGATGCCTCAAGTACACGTTCTGCTTTACATCTTCGAAGGCCATGGCCCTTTTCAAATGGGGGAGCATTCTCTCCGCGCGTTCCACATTCAATTGAATGAAATCCGCCCTGTGCTGATCTCTACTCGCTTCGTGCCTGTCCTCCAAGTTGTGCTTCCGCTCGCTGCCCGCTTGCAGAGCCTCGATGATCCTCTCATCCCACGCAATAATCGCCCGCATCGGCTCTAGCCCGTGCAGCATCGCCCACACCACCTTGCCGTAAAACACGTGGCCTTCCCCTGCGAACTGACCGGCCTTGACGTTCTTCTTCTTGGGATCCCCCTCCTCCTGGACTTCCTTGCTGCAGAAGAAGATTGCCTTGTTCGCGGTCGCCATACTTAGCTCACCATCCCCCCCCCCAACACCCAAAGCCTCCCGTATGTCGTCCGTCCAACTTCGCATGCTCACATTCAACATTTTCACCTTCACCATCATGTCCGTCTTGATCAACAACACATTCGCAGCCTGTTGCTTTTGCTTCTCGCTCCTGATCAGTCCGATCCAGTGTGCGAACGCCTCACTCTCCGCCTTCATCAGCATCCTCTGGATGACCCTTCGCAACAATAGCCTCTCGTCGTTCGCGTGCAGCTCCTCCTTGAATGCGACCACCTCCTTTTCCGCGCTCTTTCTATTTATGCTGATGGTCGTCTTCAATGTGACTAGACTTAAAACATTCTCCGCCGTCTCCTTGGCCAAGTCTGCCAGCCCATCCACCCCCATGAACCTATCCTTAACAATACAACTACCAGCTAACACGTTGGTGAATCCAGTGGGGCCCCTAACAGCGACTCCAAAGCTCTTGCTCGTCTCCGGGTCGTACGCGAAGTATGCCAATTCCACGAATCTCTCGTCCTTCAACTTCCTCCTCAGCTCACCCCAAACGGTGAACAATTTCCCATCGAACATTCTGACGAAGGGCTTCACAACGACTTCCCTCGAAATGACGCCCCTCTTGCTCGGCGTCACCCGCCTGATCTTCCCCCGGCTCTTCCACTTGAACTGGATCTTGGCGTGGCTCTGCTGAACCACCATGCCGACTCCCGAGAACCTGTTCTTCTTGAGCTTCATCCCGCCGTCGTGCTTCCTCCTCAGCCTCCTCTCCGACACATCCATAAAAGCGTCGTTGTCGGCCACGCCAGAAGGCAACTTACCTTTCTTCAGCTCCTCCAGCGCCTTGCTGTACTTCCACGTTTCGGAAACGCCGTGATGACTGAAACTGCGCATCTGGAAGATTCGCTTCTTCTGGCCCTTCCAAACGTTATTGGGGTTCACGACCAGCTCTCCGTCCTTCATGGCCAGCTGCTTGGCCATCGCCTTCGCCACGTAGCGCGCATTGTCGACCATCGCTTTTGCCCTCATTTCCCTCATCTCCTTCAACTCCCTTACGTACTTCTGCCCCAAGTTCTTGGCCCTCCTCTCCATCCTCAGCACCTTCAGATCATTCCCCCTTTCCGCCAATTCCCTGTTCAAGTGGAGCGCGTGGACCGCCGCCTGATCATGGATCATCTGCGCGACCTCGGCCGCCTTCTTGCTGTGCTCGTCCTCGACCGCCATCATTTCCCTCTCCTTGTGCTCCCATCTGCCCCACATCTCGAACTTGTTCTCCTCTCTTAACGAAACGGCGAACTCGCTCTTGTCAGTGACGCAGATCCTCGCGGTGAAGTGCCTGTGCTCCGTCGCAGACCAACTTCCCTCGTAAACGATTTCGAACTGGTCGTCCTCCTCGATCTCCCGCTTCAAGTACAGCATGAAGCTGTCTCTCATCCTCGCGGTGTCGTCCTTAACGTACTTGTCCACCTCCCTGGTGACGGGAGCGTTGGTAAGCTTGGACCACTTGGTGTGCGCGGCCAGTGCTGAATCCATTCGCTCAAGCCCCAACCGCTCCCTCTCCAAGGCAGTCTTCCAGGCCGGCTGAGAAACAAGCGCCTCGTCGTCGGCGTGGACCAGCTCCAATTTGTCAAACAAGAACTTGTACAGTTCCAGCTTCCTCGAGGGCTTCAATAAAGTAAGTTCGGCCCGCACGATTCTCCTGAGCGCTTCCTTGTCGATGTCGAGCTTCAGAGGCGGTCCGTTGTAGCGCGAATGCTCCACCCCGTGCTGCCCCCTCTCAATCAAAAGACGAAAGTCTCCTCGACTCGAGGCCAAGATACTAGCTACAACAGTGCGCCCGGACACCCTCCTCTGCTCGTGGTACAACGGCCCCCTGTAGCAACCGATGTGCTCCTTGTGCAAGCTCAGCCTGGGCGTCTCGTTCCACAGCTGCTGCCTCCACCACCTGCCGTTCTCCCCCGGCAGCGCAAAATCTAAACGATCAAGCAGGACCTTCATTAGTTCCTCGGTGTACCGGTTGATCCTAACGCCGGTCAAGTAACTAGCGATGGCGGCTGGCGTATCCCGCAAAGTGTACAAGAGCTCCGGCATGGTCGCGTGCAAAGTGTAAACCTGGCTGAGCTTGGGCTCGTAACACTCGAACAGGAAATCGCCCCAGTTCTCGTACACACCGACGTAGACCAGCCTGTTGCCGACTTTCCTGCACTCTTGGAAAACCTTCGTGCCCTTGCCGCTGCTCCTTCCACGCGCCGAGTCGGTCCACCAAAGCGTTTCGTACAGGCTCGAAAGGAGCTTCGTCCTGACCCTCGCAAAGTTGAGCTGGCCAACTGTTAAAGCGTTCCTGAACGTGTCCAGCCTCAAGCAATTCATCATCACCCCGCAGATGGCAGTCTGCCTCTCCGTCTTGAGCCTCATCAAGTTGAAATAGCTGAAGCCACCCGCCTTGACCACCAAAGGTTTGATCAAATCGCCCCTGCCCTGCTCCAACAAAATCTCAATAACCTCCTCGGGGGAGATGGGGATCTCGACGGGGACCTCGCTCTTGCCGTTGCCTCCTCCAGCACACCAGCCCTGGACCAACAAGTACCCCGTGAGCTGGTCATGCAGGATCGTGATGATGAACCTGGCGAGCGAAGCGACGAGTTAGGGTTTAGAATGTTCTTAATGTCTCATCGCTACGCTTTCGGTCCACATCCTGTGACTCACCTTCCTCGCTGCCGCTCTTCGACGAAAGCGGATTCCGGCTCGTAAACCAGCCTCATCTCACGCGCAATTACATTCCAGTTCTTCAGGCACCTCTTTTGCACCCTCGCCTCGGGGGTGTGCGCCAAGGCCCACACACGATCGATCCACAACAGCCGTCTGCTAATAGGCACGGTGGGCCTCACCCTAATGGTCATCATGGAAACTATCCTGTGCACCACCTCGTCAGTCATGCTCCTAGCAATACTGGCAATGTGAACGGCGTACTCGGCGACCTTCTTCAAATCTGCGTTCGCCTTCGCGGTGAACTTGTACAGCTTGATTGCTTCCTTCATCTTGCGGTGCGACGCGCAGTGCGCCATGTACGTGTGGAAGAGCTTGGACCGGGCGTTCGCGGCCCTCTTCCACGCCCCCTTGGCCTGTCTCTCCATGTTCCTCTTCTTGACGATCTGCCTCCAGTTGTTGCCGTTCTCGAAGGGATCCCAGCTCTGGGCCCAGTCCACCATGATCAAATCTTCCATCTTTCGAAGAGCCTCCTGGCTGAATTCCAAGCTCCGTTTCGTCTCCACAATGGCATCGTTCCACGACAAGTTGTCCTCGACAACTCGAGTTGCCATCTCCTCGTACTCCATGTAGGCGCCTTCCCGCTCCTCTCGCATCCTCTCCTCCTGCTTCTTGCTGGCATCCATCTGCCATTTCCTGGCGACGGCCAAGTTGTCGAGCCTCTCGGAGGCCGCCCTAGTGTCGGCAGCGTTGGTCTCCAAGATCCTGGCCTCCCTGATGGGCTCCCAGTAGGTCCTCGCCCTCAGGCCGACATTGTGGCGGTCGAACCTCGGGTCGCCGTACAACAACGGGGCGTCGATCTCGAGCTCCTGCAGCTTGCACGCCTTAGAAACCTGGTCACTCGCCTCGGCAAGCTTGCAAATTTCCTGCTCGTGAAGCTTTGAACGTAAAGTGTCACTGTCGATTATCATCTTCAGGCACTCTCCAGTAACGCCAGTGTAGGCCTTCAGCAGCAGGCGCTCGGGCGTGCGCTTCCTCCTGAATCCAAACGGACCGCGGTAGAACTGGAAGGTCTGCGTCTCGGGGTTGAAGGTCAACTTCGGCCTCTCCCCTCTAGCCGCCGGGCCCAACGCCTGCCTCGGGTAGTCCTCGCTCAAATTCACGTAGTCTTGGTGCTCCAAAGAATAAAGAGCAACGAGCCAGTAGTCGTTGTCCATGACTTGCACCGTGCTGTGCCGAGGTCGGGTGGTGTCCCTGGCCGCGTTGTGACTGCCCTTGTGCAAGAAGTCGGCAACGGTGCTCTTGGCCGTCGACGCGATGGACCTGAAGAAGCGCATGCGCTCCTTGTACTTCTTCAAAACCAGCTGGTACCGCTTGCTGAACTTGCAGCGCCCTAAAAACCCTCGGATCACGCGCTCGAGGAACTGGGCCGCGACGGTCCAGTCGTGGTACTTCTTCAAAAACAGCTCCGCCGTCTCGACGTCCAACTTCAATCTTGAGCCCTTGAGCTCCAGGGCCTCGACAATCAAACCCTTGATCTTCTCGATGGACACCTCGCTGATATCCTTGAGAACCTCCTTCCTCAGGTTGGCCCCGACTCTCACGCGCTCCAGTTGTTTTTTCTTTCCTGCCTCCTTCAGCTTGACGCCGAACTCAAAGGAACGCATGTTGGCTCCCCGCTTCACCAAACTGGCCCACTCTCCGACGTCGCTCCTGCACCAAATCTGGTCCGAGCGATGGGCAAGGGGCTTTCGCTGCTGCTCCATAGACAACATCGCTCCGTGGTCTTTGTAGACCGCGTACGTGTTGACCATTCCGGGTTTCTTCATGGCGGGCAACTTCTGGTGCCGAGACTTTGGAGCGCCGTTGATCAAATACCCCAACGGATGCTTGGATAGGCTCGTGTCGTCTTGGCTGTTGGAGTCATGGTGCAAGAGCTCCTGAAGGGCGCTCTCGAGCTCAACCTGCTTCCAGGCCGCTGCAACGCGCTGAATTTCCAGGACCTCAAAGACTCGCTTGGTCGTCTGCGATTCCAATTGTTGTTGTTTGTTGGTGGGTTAGAAGAATAGAATTGCAAGCGGTGAGTATATATATATATATATATATATATATACCACATACATTTATCAGCTCGCCGCTTCAATCCTCCCCGCTTGCTTCTCTCTCACCTTCTCTTCGCGCTGGTTCTGCTGGGGGGAGCCGGTGCTGCGAGGGCTGCCGTGGTCGTCCTTCTTCTCCTCTCCAGGAACGACGGTCGAGGACGGATGAAAGGGCATGTCGACGACGAATTTCGTTCCCAAGGTGGTCCTGCCGCCCCACTCGTTCAGCCCATCGCCGTGGTTGGTCAAAACCTGACCCGGGGTCCCGAAGTTCCCCCTGCTCGCCGGGTTTTCTAAACCATCCTTCTCCCTTGGCTTCAAAGTCAACGTGTTGGCGATGGAAGACGTGTTGGGTCGAGGAGAGAGACTTCCGCCATTCGAATCGGAGTCGCCCGGGACCGTCCCGGTTCGCATTGCCGAGAAGGAGAAGGGCGCCGAAGTTCCCCTCAAAGTCTTAATTTCCTCTGAGATCTTTTCCGGCTGGAACGAGGTGACATCCAAATTCTCGTCGGGGTTTGCCATTGATCCGCGGGTTCCGCTGGCTGCGGTGGTCGTTCTGCTGGGGTTGGCGGTGGCGGTGCCCAGGGGCGTTTCGGGAAACTGGTTGTCATCCTCGTCAGCTAAGGAGACGTAGTTGTCTACGCCTCCGGCGAGCATGAAAGGGTTGCCCTCGAAGACGAACGATTCCCCGAGCCACTGCTTCAGGCCCTCGTTCTGCTGGAGAAAATGCAGATCCCCCCCGATCTTCAGGAGGTAATTCTCCCCGTTCCAAATGTAGGCCGGCGTGTACTGCGCATGCCCGTTGTACTTTTTGGCGAGGCACTGCTCGCAGGGGCGGTACTTGGGAGAAGTCACGGATTCCACAGCGTAGTGCTTCTGGCACGCGCGGAGCACGAATCGCTTCTCAGGCATTCTACTCGCGGTCGTTCCCTGCCTCACTGCCTCTTGCAGCATTGCCGCGTCATACGCCCTGGCCGCCTCCACTTTGCTCTTGAACACGCCCAAATAGCGGATGTTGTTCGCGTGCTTCGGAGCCTCCTTGTCGCGACGGAAACGCTTCACGTTACTCCTGTACGCGGGGGACGCGTCGTAAAGTCGGCCTCCAGTCGAAGCCACGGTGACCACCCAGGTCTGCCTGGCCTTCTTGGCTTCGTCGTCTTCGCGCAGCAGAGCCTGCGGCGAGCGTAGCGAGTCGCGTGAAAGTTGGCGAAAAATTGTTAGAAATGTGTGGCGATGAAAGTTATGTTGCTGCTGCGTTTGAAGCTACTAACACAGACGTATTACGAGCGTAAATATCGTAATCCCGGCGAGGAGCGAAGCGGCGAGTTACAAACCCGTTCTCTACTAGTTTAGAATGCTCTTAATGCTCGTCGCTTCGCTCCTCGCAGTTACTCGCGTAAGTATCGTAATCTCAGCTCGTCGCTTCGCTCCTCGTAATGCCTCACCTGCTGTTCGACGGCATCGCGCCACAACATGATCGCCTCGCAGGTCTGAACAGTAACCAGTCTAAGTCGATCGAGGAGGGTCAGCAAAACCCTAACATGTTTCTCTTTCACCCCGGCATGCTCGGAGTCGGCAAAATATTGTTTGGAAGATCGTTCCGACTCGGCCTTGATTTGCACGAGTAGAACTTCGCGAGCCGCGATGCACTTGAGCACCCGCATTTCCGCCTTTGTGTCTTTCATCTGCCTCCACTCCACCCCATCCCTCTTCTCCTGAACGGAGCAGAAGTAGTGGCGGTGCTTGCAGTGATTGGGGTGCTTGGGGCAAGACAGTAACACCCAAGCGCGGCAGAGCGGTGGAACAGCGTCAGGACGGACCTCGATGATTCGGTCGGCCCCGGGGACCATCATGCCGATGTCGTGGTCGCTGGCCTGGAAGGTCTGGTTCGCGGGGAAGAGGCTCGCCATCTCGCGGTCCACCTCCTTGATCTTCGTCTCGGTCTTGATCTCTCCCTCCTCGTTGCCGTCTCCGTGAGAATCGAGGGCGGCGCCGGCCGCCTTGAGAGTCTTGTTGAAGTCCTGCGACGAGCGTAGCGAGTCGCATGAAGATTGAATTTAACGAGTTAGAATAGCGTAGCGAAGAAAGAGGCTTGTGCATTTAGACCGACGCTACGAGCACAGCCGAAGTACGAGCGCTAGTATCGCATTCCCATCTCGTCGATTCACTCCTCGCAGTGCCTCACCTGTTCAGCCCTCCTCTCGGCATCCGCCTTTTGCTCCTGCTTTCGCTGGAGCTTCTCCTTAAGGCCCAGGGTTATCATGGACAGGCCCGCGCGGGAGATGGCGTTGAAGTCTCGGCCCCAATCCTTCGGGTTCTTGGCCAAGTCAGTAACTTCAATCTCCGAGTCCGGGAGCGCAACGATGCGAGTGAGCTTCCTTCCCAAATCGTCGTCGTGGCCGGCCACGCCGTCCTTGTTACAGGTGGCGGCGGTGATCTCCAGATCCGGGCTCTCCTTCAAAACAGTTTTCATGAGAGTGACGCCCTCCTCGTTCTGGAACTTGAAGACGCCCTTGATGTGGCCGCACTCAATGTACCGGCCGTTGCACTCGGGTATCGCGCAGCCAGTGATCATCCAGGCCAGCACGGACTTCGACTGTGAGGTGGAAGGAGGGGGGGGAGCGGCCACGTCGCCGTTGGCTGCGAAGAGTGTGAGTTAAAATATAAACGGGGGTGATATGATGTATGTATAGAAATAGAGAATCTCACCTATCGCCAGCTCGCGCTGCTTCAGCTGGGCCTCCCTGACCTTGAGGGCGCGCTCGGGAGGACCCTTCAACGCGAACTTGGGCTTCTCCTCGGCGTCCGCGTGCACTCCGACCCATCCGTTCAACGGGGGGCTAGACCCGGTGGCGAAGGCTCCGTAGTACACCTTTCCCAAACCACCCTCCTGCAGGGGCATGGCGAGGACCCAAGACTCAATCCTGGGCTCTACCTTCCCCTCCATTTCTTCAAAGTCGAGGGGGGTAACCGTGTCCGCGTAGACGATCTTCTCCATTTCCTTCTTGAGGGAGTCGGCCTTGTTGGAGGCTACGGTGGCCTGCGAGCGATGAGCGTAGCGAGTCGAAGTTTGGAGTTGCGTAATTTAACGAGTTAGAATTGGGTAGGGGGTTAACCCTAACAGTAAGCGACTTGAGCGTTTAGACTAGAGCTAGTAGGGTGGGTGAATTACGAACGTGATTGTCGCATTCCCAGCGAGGAGCTGAGCGACGAGTTCAAGACAACGCGCTCTCTAGTTTACGAGGAGCGAAGCAACAAGTTCATAGAAATCTACTTTACGAGGAGCGAAGCAAGATATTCAACTCGTCACTTCGCTCCTCACTGGGCTTCGTCCTCGCGACTTCGTACCTGCTCCCTCAAAAAATCTGCCTCCTCCTTGACCGCCATCATCTTCTTACGAGCCGCGATCCTGGCCTCGAAACTCATGCTGTTTCCGGTCTTTTCCAGGTTGATCGCTATCGACCTGACCTTCTCCTCCGCCTGGTCGGCGTCGTGGTATAATTTGTCGGCTTGGCCCTTGGCGGTGTTCACGGACTGGTGGGCGTCCTCCTTCCTCTGAGTCTTGGCGATGTAAGCGTTGGAGTTCGTCTCTTGATCGATCTGCCAGGGCGTCTTCGGGGGGAGGTGCACCTTGCCCACGTGGGAGGACTGGTAGTCCTCGGAGAATTCCTTCGAAGTAACGATGACCTTCTGCGACTCCTTGTAAAGCCTGCGACGAGCGTAGCGGGGAGCATTAGCAAGCCGAGGAGCGAAGCGATGAGTTAATTTATAATTTTCTTGATACTCGTCGCTTCGCTCCTCGTGGAGCCTCATAACGAACTGAATAACCGCATTCCCAGCGAGGAGCGAAGCGACGAGTTCATAGACAACGCGTCTCTAATTTACGAGGAGCGACAAGTTCATAGAGTACGCGTTCTCTACTTCACCCGTTGCTTCGCTCCGAGTTCATAGAAACGCATTCTCTACTTTACTCGTCGCTTCGCTTCTCATGGAGCCTCATAACGAATGGAATTAACGCATTCCCAGCTCGTCGCTTCGCTCCTCGCAGCTTCTCACCTCTCCTCACGAGTAATGTCTTTGAGCTCAATGACTTCTCGAGGATCCGTCAGGTGGGTGGCCTTCCTGTACTCGTACACGTACTCCTCCGCCGCGTCGTAGGCTTGGCGGCCCTTTTCTATTTCTAATTCGGTTTGGCGGGCTCGGTCTTTGTCTTCGAGGTCCTTGATAAATTGCATGCGGCGGTCGATGGACTGTTGGTAGTGTTCCACGCCTTTCGAGAAGCTGTTGGGGGGGGTTGAGGGTGAGAGGGGAGCAGAGGAGGGGGGGCTATGGCTGTTGTTGCGTAATAGTGTGTCGCATCGTCACACAAATAAATGAAGCATGCGATGCGCTGCTGTACATACTACGCGTCATCTTACCGATTCCTGTGGAACTGCATCTCACTATTCTGCCTCTGCGTCCTCCTTCGCCTCGCCCTGCCGTCCATGCTCGCCACTTGCTGTATCTCCTCGTGGTGCCTGGCCTCCGACTGCCTCATGCTGTTCCTAATACTCTTACGAGAGGTAGTCAAAGCAGGCGCTGTCTTGCTAAACTCCATGATCGGCTCATTCTTTGGAGGGACCGCGTACTGTTGGATCGGCATTGGTCGGATCGACGTGTCGATCGCCTTGAGGGCCTGTGCCCCTGAGCTAGTCGTCGTCTTGCGGGGCTTGCGAGCGGTAGCATTGGCAGACGATGGTCTTGACATGGTCTATGTGCGGGGAAGAGGGTGGGCTTTCTGGAGGTTACGGGGAGGGGGGGGGCACCGTGGTGGTCAAGGGTAGAGCTACCCCTTCTTGGTGCTGTGTAATAGTTTCTAGGCTCAATTTACGCAGTTTGGCCAGACCCAAAATCAATTATGTGCTCGTTTTAACGATTCGAGGCGATCTCGCCATGATCAAATCGAAGAGGCAATTTCATTTTTTTCGCAGTTCCGCTCCAGGGTTGCTCTGAAGCTGCTTCGAATACAGGAGGTTTCCAACTAGACGAAGCTCCCGTGCGAGTGTTCGTTCCCCAACAACTCTTTTAGCCAATAATCCCCAACTGCCCTCCCCCTTCCCAATGCTCCCTTCGCCCTCCTCCTCCTCGATAAACACGAACGGCGGCAATGACCTCTCCCCGATCAAGCCTACCCTCTACAATCCTCAGGGCTCCTCTGTCTTCTCTTCCCCCGACAATAGCCGGCAAGACAGCCCGTCTGGCAACACTAACCCTTCCTACGTTCCCAAGCTAGGCCGCGTACAGCAGTCTTCAGTGTACGGAATAAGGGACAGAATGGGTTACAGCGAGCTTCCCAGCCGGCCGAACTCGGCAGTGGACTGCTGGGGCAAGCGAAAGGACCTGCTGAAGGTCGCTCAGGCCTCGGAGAAGTTCATGATAAAGGCTAAAAAACTTCCCGCGCGTCACAAGCCTCCTCCTCCCCCCCCCACGCCTCGGCTTACTGAGGAGCAGACGCGCGAGGTGGATGCGTTCGTGCAGGCCTACGAGAAGCGAACTGGGGAGGGTGTCGCTTTCGAGACTCCCAGCGACAGCTACCGCCGGTTACTGAAGAACATCGAGAAGATGTCCAAGACCATCAAGCGAGCAGAGCTCAAGAAGCGCAACCTTCACAAGCGGAATTTGTCCGACAAGGAATTATCCCAGCGGCTGGCCATCGTTTACACCAAGGAAACGAGGCAGAAGCGGCTCCAAGAGGCCCAGATTGACAACGATACCAAGATCATACAAATCATAAGGAAGGAGGTGAGGCGAGGCGCTACTGCGAGGAGCGAAGCGACGAGTACTAAGAACATTAAGAACATTCTAAACTAACTCGTCGCTTTGCTCCTCGGCTCGCCGGTCGTCGCAGGCGTCGGCTTTCAGGATCCTAAAGTCCAAGCCCTCCGTGCTCCCTCGCAAGGCCAACCCGGCCCACTACAACACCCCCCGGTGCGTCTTCATGAGCTTGCCGACTCTGTCCGCGACGTACAGCACGATATCTTCTGACGTGATGGAGAACTCCATCTTCATCTTTGATGCGAAGAGGGAGTGGGTGTTCCCAAAGCCCGAGAACTGCGCGAGTAAAACCTTCGAGGGGATCAACTTGAGATGCCACAGGGACGTAAGGTTCATTAAGTGCAGCGAGGAGCTGAAGGAGATCATCAGTTTCAAGGAGGACGCGGGGCTGGTATTTTGGTTCAAAGATAATAACTACAAGGTCGAGCAGAAGAAGAAGGGCAAGATCGTTTCTAGCTACTGCGGCTACGAGAAGCTGAGCGAGTGGATAAATAAGATTCAGGACCCCATGGACCCGAACAGGTTCAACTTCGGGCATTTGAAGTTGGAGGAGTTCTGGTGGTGGAGGGTCAGTCAAAATGACGCGTGGAAAGGATTGCCTTACTACGGTGAAAGGAAACCTGAGCCTCGTTTCGTCCGCGAAATTGACAAGATCACCTCAAATTTCAGGAACGGGGGATTCGAGATGAGCTGCGTGGCGGAGCTCATTGCGCAATCCAATCCCAGCTTGGACGTTCAGCCGTGGTTCATCCTTCCGCCAAAGGAAGAAGAAAATAGTTTAGGCGATAGCAGCAAGAGGAAGGGTAAATCCAGGGGCACGCTGGTGCAAAGGAGGAAGGCGAAGGAGAAGGAGAGAAACATGGAAATGAAAGGATTGAAGGAGGAGGGGGGCAGGCTGGAGTGGGAGCAGGAGAAGGGCGAGATGGCGAGTGTTATCACCATGCAGAGTTTCGTCCGCGGGTCTTTGAGCCGGGGAGGCTCGAGGTTTGAGAGGGAGGGGGAGAGAGGAGAAAGTTATTTGGAGGGTTTGGTTAGAGGGGGTGATAGTTTTGACGACTTAGAAACGAAGCTGTTCGGCGTGCCGCCAGAGGCGGGCAAAGATGAAAACGATGAAAACGATGTCTTTGTTGATGGTGGTGGGAAAATTGGTACTGTCGAGGGTACGGAACTCGTCGACGGCAAAACTTTGCAGGAAATGCTCGACAGCGAAGCGGAGAGGGGGATAGGCGCGTGGCACTGATTATGTGAATATAAATGAATATGAGAATATGAATGATGGTTTATAATGCAAATTCTTTGCCCTACTTTACTTCCACACGTACTTTCTTTGCAGCTTGCCGAACGGCTGCTCCACGCACACGCTGATCACCACGGCGGCCATGAACGCCAACAACACCACCCCTACGTACTCAAGGATGTAGAGGTAATATGAAATGTACGTCTGAGACGGCTGCGAAGCCAACTTTAGCGTTAATAACGCCGGGTGGATCAAGTACATGGCGTACGACACCAGCGAGATCGGCAACCAAACCTTGCACTCCATGACGTTTTGAATCATACCTCCCTGTCTGTTGAAGCAAATCATAGACAAGATCGCCACTCCGATCACGAACGCCGGGCGATTGAATGCCGCTTTGAACGCTCGAGCTGCGTCCCCTGCGACGAGCGTAGCGAGTCGCACGAAAATGAACGATTGGCGTGTTAGAATTGCGTAAATCATTTGGTCTAAGGCTAGCAGCGCAGCCGTATTACGACCGTAATTATCGTATTAACAGCTCGTCGCTTCGGTCCTCGCTGCATCTTACCTACGTCCGAGCCGCAATCCTCGCCGGAGCTGTCGTACAAGTAGCACGGTGCCTGTCTGTTTCCCCAGTAACCCCCGTAGATCGGCACGAGCACCAATAGCATCCCGACGAAAACTAAGAAGTTTCGCTTGTGAAAGGATAGTTTGAAGTCCGCCGCGTTATTCTGCGACAAGCGTAGCGAGTCGCATGAGGATTGGCGATAACGAGTTAGAATTAAGTAACGACGAAAGTAGCGTCGATTTTAAGACTGGAGCTACTAGTGCAGTTAAATTGCGACCGTCAATTTTAAGACCGAAGCTACTAGTGCAGTTGAATTACGACCGTAATTGTCGTATTCCCAGCTCCTTGCTTCTTTCCTCGCTGCGCCTCACCTCCTTCTCAAACCATGCGATTGCACAGCAGACCCCCAAATAGTAAGCAGGGAACC
>BLQM01000042.1:40704-57005 GCA_012489335.1 Triparma laevis f. inornata
AGCAGACCCCCAAATAGTAAGCAGGGAACCTGGTCCACGGCAACGCATAGTAATCCTTGCCGAAATTTGCCCCGAGGACTCCGTCGTTCATGAAGGAGCTCCATCCCGTCTCGTCATCCCAGGCCATGACAACGCTGTAGCAGCATGATCCGATTATAGCAGCAAGGAGGCAGAGAAAGAACGCGATGCGTAAAACGCTCTTTTCCGTTTGAATGTCCAGTTCGCGCGTCTTCATGTAACCCATAACAATAGGAGGGAGGATGAAATAAAGTTGCATGTCACAGGCAAGGTACCAGGTGTGACCAAAGCAGTTACCGGGGCCGCGGTTGTCCCAAGGCAAAATGTTATTGGTGAAGAGAAGGGCTTCCAGCCAGCCGTAGTCAACGCCACAGGTCGCGTTAATGTTCGGGTCCATCCCAGGCGAGTCGACCAACAAGGGCATCAAGAACCAACTACCGAAGAGGGTGGCGGCAAAGGCCGGCCAAATCCGAATGCAACGGTTGATGAATTTTGAAAGCCAGCACTTGAAGAAACTGAAATTTGGCTTCTTCGCGCACTCTTTGAGCAGGAAGTAGGCCGCCAAGAAGGCCGAGAGGAAGAAGAATGTGTCTACGGCCATCGAGAAGCTCTGGGTAAAAAGGACTTGCCCCAAGAAGGTGGAGTCCATACTATCGGGGCCCGGTTGGATTTTGTATGGCTGAAGGCTATAGAACGAACTCCAGAAAAGTGTGTGTCCTAAGATTATCCATAGAGCCGAGATTGCACGGAGGCAGTCTAAGCAGGCAAAAGGGCCAGGGCGGCGCGAGAAGGAAAACAAGGAACCCATATTCGAGTACGCGTCGAAGAACTCGATGATGGCGGGAGGCTTGGAGAGCAAGCGGGCGGATTCCGAGGCGGATTCCGAGACGGATTCCGAGACGTTGGACCCGTGCTTCTCTGAGACATTCAAAAGCGGAGCGGAAAGTAAGCCGTCGGCGTCGGGGGTTTGCGGAGCTGAGGAAAAGTAGTCGACAGGGGCGCGAGCGAGAGCGCTCCAGATCGTTGAGATCAAAACCAACGCGGCGATGCCACAGAGGATTGACAGGGTCGCAATCACGTTGGGATCGTCGAAAATAGGTCCGTCGTCCGGGTAGCACTTGGTGGAAGGTTCTGCTTGGAGCTGTCCGAAAAAGCTCAGGTAGGAGAAAAGAGTCGAGAAATATTGGAACTGCGACGAGCGTAGCGAGTCGCATGAAGTTTGTTGTTAACGAGTTAGAATTGCGTAGCGACGAAAGAGGTTTGCGCGTAGGCTAAAGCTACCAGCGAAGACGAATTACGCCCGTAATTGTCGCATCCCTAGCTCGTCGTTTCGCTCCTCGTGCCTTCGTACCTTGCTGTTCAGAGACGCGCAAACGCCTACCCCAGGAAACACATCCACTCCCTGGCATCCCTCAAACTCCAACCTCTTTGCTTCAGATGCTGAACCGTCGTACTGCTTCAGAAGCAACACAACCTGAGCTTTCAACTCGTCGAAGGTGAAGCCATTATTGGCGAGGTTGCACGCGCTCGGAACGCACACCGCACCCAAGCTCATCGATGCACAAAAGTTGGGTGTTAAGTTTTCAGAATTGAGCGTGGAGTAATCATACGCGTAGTAGTTCATGTCAGTGCAAGCAGCGTAGTTTCCCATTTGCAAACCTGCGTTCGTTGTGAAAGACGAAGTTGCGGTTGGGTTGGGGGAAATGAACTGGGCGAGAGAGGTGACGTAGACGGCGGGGTCGAATTTACCGGAGGCAGCATTGTAAAGGCCAATGAGCGTGTCGTCGGTGGGGTTGGCCAGGGCAGTCAACTCCGTGATGCAGGCCTGTAGAGCTGTCATTGTGCAGGAGTGGCTATAGGAGTGCTATAGGAGTGCTATAGGAGTGCTATAGGAGTGCTATAGGAGTAGGGTTAGAGCAAGTAGATCAACGGCGCCGTACGATGGATCTTCAAAAGATCCAAATAGATCCAGTAAGCCCTCATGCACTCACTATTTCATGTAAGCTGCCCTGTCAGTTTGGGTTATTTGTCAAGGACATTCAATTGTCTTAGTTTACCTTTGATTTGTGGCTGCTTTTTGGTTTCCTTATTCAACCTCTCTTGTTTCCCCTTCCCAGAGGATAATCATAAATCAAGAGTGGAAATTATTCTTAAGCGTCGACGTTTGACGTTTTCTGCCGTGCCACTCGACACTAAGCAATAAGGGCCCCAACCCAACCCAAGATCTTTACTGGAATCTCCGCCACTGCCTCCAATTCTACTCCTCCTCCGGAAAGACATAACAGCCCTGCCCTCTTCCTCCCAAGCCAAAAAAAACTCCCCCTCGTAACTCTAGCCCAACACACACGCAATTCAACCATGGCCGCTGATGACTTTGGCAGCAGTGTGGACTACGTGCAGAAGGTGCTTCTTAAGACGGACAAGTTTGCAGCTCCCATCCCTTATCGTCTCGCAAAGCTCGCTGATACATCTCGGGGCGACCTCTCTGATCTAGTGTCCAGCAGCTTTCTCGAGTCCTCCTCGAAGTGGCGCCAGAAACAGCGCCTGGCTTCGGAGCTTGAGCACCTCGTATCCGATCCCAACACGGAGATGACCTCAGCAAAGCGCAGCCACCTCTCCCGAATGATCGAGTCGTTCCATACCAAGCCCGTCCTCTCCAAGCTTCAGAGCGCCCAGCAGGAGGCCATAAAGAACAGAGGCCGCAACGAAATGGCTGTCAACCTCGCCAAGTTCAAAGACGGCGAACATCAGTGGAAGGACACTCAAATGAAGGACATAGTGAAGAGGCTGCACACCTCGGATAGGACTAAAAGAACGGAGACTGAGAGCAGGAGCCTGCTGCATCCTTTTACGAAGGCACCAACCATCACGGCGAGCACGGGGCCGGCTGCGCCACCGCATATGAGGCTGGAAAATGATGAGAAGATCAAGTCTGGTATGACTGAGGATGAGGTGAGAGCGCGTAAAACGAGCAGTCGCACACACAACTCCCCCCCCCGTCACTCAATTCTAACTCCTCGCAGCTGAAAATGGCCGAGTCTCCTCTTCACTCGCCTGTTCATTCGCCCCTTCACTCCACCCAGCCCGCAAACTTCACCGTTCATTTCCCCGAAACCTCCTCGCCCTCCTCTCCCTCCTCTCCCGCTTCACCCTCCGATTCTCCCGAGCCTCAACTCCCCATCCTCCAGGAGGAGAAGATACTGCCCCAAGGCTCTGCGGTCTCTGTCGCCCTTTCCCTCCGAAATCAAAGCCACCCTCCACCTCCCAACCCGCTCCTCGAACATGACCTCCTCCAAACCTTACCCCCCGAGCAGCTCCTCCATTTTCTCACTCACGGTCGCGCCCAAACGGCTCCATCAAACAACAACAAGTACAAGATCCCTGAAGGCGTGCGTTTCGAGGACGACAAACAGCCGAAAAAAATCGTAGACGTTGAGATCAAGCCAGATCCCCTCTTCGCGGCGTTGATGGGGAAGGACGCGGAGCTTTCTGCTAGGCCGAAGGTAAGGCTGTGAACGTGAGGGTAATTTTACGCGAATTCACGTACAAAAATCTAACCCCCCCCCTCCCCTTACCCCTACCCCTCGCAGACGACTGCCGCTCTGCCTAGTAAGAACTCCAGTAAAATAATAAACGCTGCCATGCCATCTATCCAAATGCAAATGCGCACGAAAATAGACGTAACATTAAACTCAATCGGTCACGTTCGTCCCGTAAAAAGCGACTTTGTTTCTCTCTTCGAGGAAGACGATACAGAGTCGAATCTATACCCACTTCAGTTGACTACTGTTGGAAAGTGCAAGTATGATGATCCATGCCCGTTGATGCCGTCGGCTATCCCGCCGCTTTTCCTCACACGTAATGATGAGCCGGTGAGGGACCGAGATAAGGTGTGGAGGTTAGATAGGTGAGAAAATAAGAGGATGAAGCCCAGCGAGGAGCGGAGCGACGAGATTACGAAGGCGTCATAATTTCAC
This sequence comes from Triparma laevis f. inornata, assembly GCA_012489335.1. NCBI lineage: Eukaryota > Bolidophyceae > Parmales > Triparmaceae > Triparma > Triparma laevis. Next base: position 44,700 of record BLQM01000042.1, read on the forward strand.
GAGGAGGCTCTTCGAAAACGCCGATCATATTGAAACGACGAGATCGCGGAAACGACGTAAATAGAACACCGAGCGAGAGAAACTCGTCGGCTCTTCGAAAACACCGCTCGAAGAATTCGTCGGCTCTTCGAAAACGCAGCTCATAGAAACTCCTCGTTCAACTTCCCCTCCCCTCCTCGCATCAAGAACACTCTAAACTAACTCCCCCCTCCCCTCTTCGGGCTTCGTCCTCGCCTCGCCTCGCTCCCCCTTCCCGTCGCAGCGAGCGAAAAATATTGGGAACGGAGATCGACGTCACCGTGGGCAGAATTCACCAGGAGTTTGTGGCCAACCGCAACGCCATTTTGCGGGGAGAAGAATACGACTACAAGTTCCCTCTGAAGATGGGCCAATATCCAAACGGCGGGACCGACAGTAGGGAGAACGTCTACAGTGACGAGGCGGGCTCGCTGATTTCGCGAGAGAGGCAGTGGCGCGGCGCGTGCCTCATCTCGCGCACCTACTGTATTTTGACCGCGTACGGGATGGGAATCGCCGGGCGCGTCCACGCGGCCGGCCTGCACATTCCGAGATACATCCTGCTCGAGGCGTACTCGAAGGAAGGTGAGACGCAGCGAGGAGCGAAGCGACGAGCTGGGAATACGACAATTACGGCCGTAATCCAACTGCACTAGTAGCCTTCTGTCTTAGCGTCGATGTTACTTTCGTCGTTACTTAATTCTAACTCGTTATCGCCAATCCTCATGCGACTCGCTTCGCTCGTCGCAGGTTCGGCCACCCACCAAGTCTGGGTGACGATGGACATGCTCGAGAAGCTGTTCGACGATCGGCCAGAGTTGTTGAAGCCTGGTCAGAAGAAGACGATGATATTCGAGCTGTGCAAGATGTGCTTCTTCGAGTACGAGGTGTACGAGCAGTGGACGAACGACGGTATCGACGGGAGGGAGATGGAATTGACCCCTGTCAACCCTCCCAAAGTCACCAAGTACAGGCACAACGAAAAGTGGCACATTGACCAGCTGGAAGAAGAGGTGAGGCACTGCGAGGAGCGAAGCGATGAGCTGGGAGTGCGATGTTTCGCCACTGCCAGGAACGAAGCGACGAGCATTAAGAACATTGTAAACTATGAGGAGCGGACCGACGAGATTACCAAGGCGTCATGAATACAACGAGGAGCGAGTCCAAATGGACTCGTTCAATTCGTCGCTTCGCTCCTCGCTGGTCGTATAATATTTCGTAGTGAGTCTCCATGAGTCTCCATTTGTCTGCGCTCCACCACTATCATCGTCACGCATTTCTAACAAATTAACGCCAATTTTCACGTGACTTGCTACGTTCGTCGCAGATCGACAGCGACAACGACGATGAAGAGGATGAGAAGAAGCCTTCCGCGAAGGATCTCGCTTTAGCCCTCAAGGCGAAGAAGAAAGAGGCCAGAAGGGCGACCAAGTTGGCCAAGAGTCTCAAGAAGAAGCAGCAGGCTTCTCCGCCGAAGGTGGCTGAAATTAAGGAAGAGGAGTCTTTGGAGTCATTGAATATTTCATTGGAATCGAATCAAGATGCGACGATAGAGGAGGAGGGGGTGGAGAAAGAGAAGAAGGGGGAGCAGGACGAAAAGGAATTGCCCGCGTCGCCCACATCGCCCAAGTCGCCCACAGGGGAGCCCACGGAGGAGGAAGGGCAAGAGCAGGAAAAACAAGTATTTAGCACGAAGAAGACTCGAAAGTCAATCAGGAAAATGAAACGGTCCCCTCACGCGAAAACAACATCCCCGGAAAGGAACGGCAGCTCCCCTGAAAGAAACCGCACAGATTCGTCTTCGTCGCCCTCTAAATCTCCCCTCAACGCCAACCAAACCTTGCCCAGTGGGCGCCGAGGGTCCAACCACCAGCAAGGTGAGCTAAGAACAAGTTAATTGCGGCTGCAGTTTCATTTCGCTTGCAGCTTCAGTCATGACGTTAACGCTGCTATTACCATCGCGCAATTCTAACACGCCAATCTTAATCTTCATGCGACTCGCTTCGCTCGTCGCAGATTTTCCCACCGAGCCGGGCACCCGAACTAGCGTTTGGCAAAAGAAGAAGGTGTGGATTGTGGAGTATTTGAAAATATCAAAGGGCAAGAAGATGAGCGCGGCGGAAGTGCGCCGTGATGAGCTTAGAAAGAAACGAGCAAAGGAGGCGCAGGCGAGTGAGATGGCAAGGAAGAAATGGATGGCCACGCCGAAGCGCATGCGCGGCCTCACGATCGGATGCACGATTAGGATCGACGGGTTCATGCTCACTGCAATGGTGTACGAGTTCAAACAGAACCCAGGGGTGTACAAGATCAAGCTCTTTGACATTTTAGGGGCTGGAGGTTGTTATGAGATCAAGTTGTCGTCGTCTGTGGTGGCTAAGCAACTTGGAATCAAGCGCAAAGCTACAAAGTGGACGAGAGAGCAGAAGCGAGATTTGTTGACGAAGTGGCTGCGCGCAACCCGGGAAAATGACTTGCTCCCTCCCAAGGGTGGCCGACCGGAAGTGGAGCATGTGTACGAGGAAGTGTCGGCGTCGATGAAATCCCGCGTGGTGTGGAACCAGGTCGGAAGGTGAGGCGCAGCGAGGACGAAGCCTAGTGAGTGCAGTATTTGACGTTACAATGCAGCTTTGCTGGTAGCTCCAGTCTAAAGCTCACCGCCCCTAACGTTACCACACAATTCTAATCCGTCAACTCCAATTCTCACGCAACTCGCTACGCTCGTTGCAGGATTGGCGTCAACGGAACGCACTTGAAGATGACACCGGCGAGGTTCCCAAAGAGGCGTAAGGACTTCGTGCAGGTGCCCATGAACGTGACCGGACCGCTCCTTGCGACAGACCCCATGAGTTGGGAGAAGCACGAGTTCAAGGGCGGTGAGGTAGTGAGGGTGAGGGACATGCGTCATCCTTACAAAAAGAAGGGTAAGACTGTGGTTTTGGACGATAAGCCTGAGCAGCCGCTGTTGGGGAGGCCTGATACGCGGGAATTGAAAACTCCTCCCATGACCGCGGAGGAGGGGGGAAAGGCGGCGAGGAAGACTAAGAGCGGCAAAAAGGAGAAGGGGGAAGAGAAGAAGGAGGAGAAAAAATCACGCGAGTCGCGCAAGTCCCGGGGGAAGAACAAGGACCGCCCCAAGTCGAAAGAGGGCAGTCGCCCGGGCTCGCGGAGCAAGAGCAGAGAGGGAAGGCCGAACAGCAGGAGCAAGAGTAGGGAGAAGAGGAGGGAGGCCAGGAAGACGAAGGATCCCAGTTTCTTGAACAAGTACGAGGAGGATCCTGAGGAGGTCGCGGCGGCCAAGAGGGAGGCAGAGAATGTTGCCAAGGTGGAGGCGGCTGCGGCCGAGATGAAGGAAGCGCAAAGGTTGCAGGAGGTTGAGGAACAGAAAGTCGCACTGCGCGTTGCCGAGGCCAAGGCCAAGAAGGAAGAAGAGGAGAGGCTGGCGGAGGAGGAGAGAAGGAATCCTAAATTTGTTGCATTTGCGAAGTCGTTGAAGGACTTTATGACTGTAAGGGGGGGGGGAGATAGGCCGTATAGTTTAGGGCCGAGCGAGAATAGTGGAGTCGTTGATTTTGTGAATGGGTCGGGGGAGGTGAAAGCGGAGGAGAAGTATTTTTTGTCGTCGGCTCACGCAAACGCTTACTGCCCGAGGCGCTTCTTCCAGCCGACCACGGCGATGCTGGGGGCGAGGTGAGCAACTGCTCGGATCGAAGCGACCAGCTGGGAATGTGTTATTTCCGTTCGAAATTTGACTGCGCTAGTAGTTCTAGTCTAGATATCGACGCCAGTATCACGCTGCGTAACTCTAACTCATCAACGTCAATCTTCACGCGACTCGCTACGCTCCTCGCAGCTTTCACAAAAATCCGGAGCGGAGGGGGCGCCCAGTCTTCAGGGTCGGGTGCAAGCCGAGAAGGGAGGTTGGTCGAGGAAAGAGAATGGTGTCGGGGGGTGCAAAGGTGGACGATTTAAGGGGAATTTACGAGATCTACCGCGCGGGGCCGGGGAACAGCTGGTCGTCAAACGATGGCAGCGGTGAGGCGATCAAGTTTTTCTTCACCGTCGTGAGCGAGATTGAGGTGACGAGCAGGTGAGTAGCTGCGAGGAGCGAAGCGACGAGCTACCAACATGATATTTAAGCGAGTAATCTGGATGCGCTGGTAACCTTAGACTGAATGCAAAAGCAGCTTTCGTCGTTACTCAATTCTAACTCGTTAACGCCTATCCTCGTGCGACTCGCTACGCTCGTCGCAGGTATCACAGGAAGCTGTTGACGGGCGATACTTTCTGCTTGGATTTAACAATTGACGACTTGTTCCGATGCTGTCGCGGCACAGAACATATGGACTTGGCCATGCTGGGAGACGATGAGTATCTGAAACAGGAGAAAGAAAGCCAAGGGGAGCAAGCGAAGGCTTTGAAGTTGCAGGAGGAGGAGGTAAGAAGCTGCGAGGAGCGAAGCGATGAGCTACGAACACGATTAGACTAAATGATCAAGCTGCTTTCGTCGTTACGCAAATCTAACTCGTTTACGCCAATCTTCATGCGACTCGCTTCGCTCGTCGCAGGCCTTGGAGACTTGCAAGAAGGAACTCGCAAAAGCCAAGAAGTTGGCCGCGAAGGTTAGGCTGGCGAGGAAGGACAAGTGCGAGGCGGACTTCCGCAAGGTGAAGGCCTTTGTGAAGAAAGAGAGGGAGGTGATGCGCACTGTCATTAAACGGTACGTTGAGGCCGCCGAGAAGGCGTGGAAGGACGTAGCTTTGATGCTCATCAAGAAATGCGAGTGGTTTGAGCAGAGTGATGACAGCAGGGACATGATGTACGTGAACGGAAAATTGGAGAAGAACATCGTTGGGTTGCCGTGTTTGGTGGGGAAGAAGGTCGTGGGGGGGAAGGTGAAGTTAAAGGAGGGGGAGGAGGAGGTGAGAAACTACGAGGAGCGAAGCGACGAGCTGGGAATGCGACAATTACGATTGCAATTCGTCTGCGCTGGTAGATTTAGTCTAAACACACAGGCGACTATCTACGCTGCACTATTCTAACTCGTTAACACTAATCTTCGTGCGTCTCGCTACGCTCGTCGCAGGTGACGAGCCACTTCGACTTGAAGTTGGACTGCAAAATTTATCAGGGGGTCAAGAGGATCAATAGCAGGAGCAAGTACAGGGACGGCTATAGGACTTTATTGTTCATGGTGTCCCAGGAAAGGCTGAGTTTGAGGTTCATTGCGTACGACTTCGAGACTTCCGATTACTTCATATTTTCGTATGGCGAGATAGAGCAGCAGGAGACCGTGAAGGTGATGCGAGAGATAAGTGAGGAGGAAGTTCAGTTCCAGTTCAACCAGGCGTTATTAGGGGCGAACTACGAGGACAACGGAACGTACCCGGGAAGCAAGAAGAGGACATTTGTAGTTAAGTTCGAGAACGAAATGGAGACCGCAGGCAACGTGCAGGTGCACATGAGTGAGGAGGAAGAGAAGAAGGCCGCCGCGCAACTTGATTCCATGCTTAGGGCTAGTAGTAGTAGGGCTAAGAGCAGAGAGCATGCTGCGGAGGCTAAAGTTAAGGATGTGGAGGAGGACAAGTGGGGTTTGGTGTATGATTCTGATGGGGAGGAATAGGGGTTATATATATTATATTATGGGGTGGTGAATGGATGAATGGATAAAGAATTTATGATGGTTTTTATTAAAAGTGGGTTTTAAAGATGAAAAACGTAATAGTTTGTTCCTAACTTAATTTGTGGTGTCAAGGGCGGGCTCGGAATACTTCGCGATCTTCGCGTCGCGTTCGGCTATCGTCGCATTTAAAGCCGCGTTCTCCGCGTCGCGTTCGGCGAGCATTTTTTCGAGCTTGGCGATTCTCTGCTGAGTTCGGAGGTGGTGTACGACGTTGGCTGTGACGTCGTTATTGATATTGCTGATGTCGATGTGAGAAGGAACTAGCTTGAAGCATTTGTGGAAGTCATCTTCGCCAAGCGTTTGAAGCGATTCCGGGATCGTCATCGATTTTAGTTTGTTGCAATGAATGAAGGCTTGAGTAACTAATTCTTGAAGGTTTGTATGGAGGAGATCGACATTGTCTAGACTGATGCAGCTATTGAAGGCGGTTTCTCCAATCGATTTTAACGTCGTCGGGAAAGATACGGTAATCAAACTCTCGCAGTAAGCTAAAGCATCTTTACCGATGCTCTCAACGCCCTCAGGGATATCTACAACGACGAGATTGACGGCCAACTGGCAGGCATACTCTCCTACCTTGGAAATATTTAGAAGGAAGATCACCAGCGTAAAGAGCATACGCCTCTCCAGCAAAGCAACGTTCCACGCTAAATCTTCTTTGCCGCGAACGATCATCTCGCCGCTGTTACGCCGTCACCGATAAACTCGTCCGCCACTCGCGACCAAGGCTTCGAAGCCAGCTTGATCGTCATCAGCGCATCGTTGGGAAGGAATGGGACGATTAGCCTACGGAAGTCGTCGGTGTTGAGGAAGTTTTTGCCGGCGAGGAGTAGTTGAAGGCGGAGGTGGGCGACGACTTCAGAGGTAACATCGTCCTCGTTGTCGTCACCAACGTCGATGTTGGAGGGGAATAGCTCGGAGCAGCTGAGGAGGACGTAGCCACCAAGCTTTTGAAGCGAGTCCGGGATCGTCATCGATTTTAGTTTGTAGCATTCTTGGAAGGCTACTTCACCTATTTCTTGAAGGTTTGTGTGGAGGAGATGGACATTGTCTAGACTGGAGCAGTCACCGAAGGCGAAGTCACCAATTGATGTTAACGTCGTCGAAAACTATACGGTAGTCAAACTCTCGCAGCAACCGAAGGCAAATTTACCGATGCTCTTAATGCCTTCGGGGATATCAACAACGACAAGATTGACGGCCATGTAGCAGACATGATCTGCGACCTTCATAATATTTAGAGGGAAGATCACCTGCTTCACCGGCTCCCACTTTGCCTCTAACGCTCCCCAGTACCCATTATCCCCTCTTCTTCCAATCCCTACATCACTCCCATCGTGAAACGCTAAAATGCCGCTCCTAAAAGCCCGATCAATAATATCCTCCGCAATTCGCTGCCACGGCTTGCTGACCAGCCGGAACGTGTGAAACAACTCGACCACATCCACATACCCCCTCAACAACCTCCTGAAGTCGTCAGTGGCCATGAAATCATCCTTCGTCGTCGGAGCTAAAACCGCGTTGACTGGATCTTGGCATTGGCCTTGATTCTGGCTCCCCTCGTCCTCCCCACCCCTCTCGCCACCCAATTCCTGCGCCTTCAATCTACTGGAATACCTCGTGGCTACGCGCTGTTGGGACATGGGTGTACTTTCAACGCTGTGGAGAATATTGCCGGTACTTTTTATACGCAGGGGGACTTTGGAAAAGGAGTTTTGTGAGAGAGCGCTAGAGGGATACGAGGCGCAGCTCGGGAAAGATCATCAACAGACGAAAAAATGCGTGAAGAACTTCAAAAGATGCCTCGAAGAGAGTAAAAACGACGAGGCGAGATCGAAAGAGTTGAAGTAAGCGTACCCATAGTTGAACGAGTCCGAATCCTAAATAAAACTGTATTTCTCAAAAAACGTTCGTGGGTTTTTTACTTAGAATTGGAGCAGGGAGCGGAAGGGTTGGCGAGCACTCATCACAGAATTGATCCCTATAGCATTGGCCTTGAAATAGAATGCGTAGCTCTCTGCGCATCTCTTTGTATCTTTATGATATTTCCCAAACTGCGCACTAGGACATCACACCCAATAACGTATGCCCGCGCGCAGCGGCCGGTGGGGAATGCCTCCGTAACTCCGTCCGTCTTCAAACGAGCGTAGTGAACATAGGTGAGGGCGAGCATGTCGGAGCTGGTGAGCGGCTGCGCATTGGGCGGAAGGGCGGTGCTGGTGGCAGTGCAGCACGCGGCGAGACGGAGCACGCAGCCTTGGGTGGCGGCACCCAACTCCTCAAACTCAACAATATTCTTCCCATTCTTTAAAACGTCCACAAAATCAAACGCCTGTCTCGCTTCCCCAATCTCCATATTCCCCGTATCCAAACTATTATTCTTCAACCAAAACTAAGGGGATTGTTGTTAATGTTATTTGGAAGAGGAAAGAGAGGAAAAATATTGTAATTTAAAGCGCTGGTGTTATTGTAATTAATGTTCAGCTATTTAAATCGCCTCTTCGGAGCATCTGCAGTCGCAGCCGGCTACGCCGCAGACTTTTTGGTCTTTGTGCCAGTCCAGGATGTGAGCGGCGTGGCCTCCGTGTCTGCATTTGTTGCACCAGGACCAGAACTCGGTGAAGGGGAGTTGGGCTAGGTCCTCTAGTCCGCTCTCCTTCGGAACGACGTTGCACTTTCCGTCGGCGGACCTCTTGCCCTCCTACGACGAGCGTAGCGAGCCGCATGAAGATTGGTGTTGACGAGTTAGAATTGCGTAGCGAAAAAGACGCTTGAGCGTTTAGACTAAAGCTACCAACGTAGACAAATTACAACAAACTATCGTATTCCCAAAAAACTCACCTTCTGCCGCTTGATTTCGAGGTACGGGTTCAAGACCCCGAGGGGTTGCAGGCAAACGTAGCACTTCATTCCGGGCTTTCGGCAGCTCGGGCAGGCGGAAATCACGGGAGGGCTGTGAGTCAGCCAGGAGGAGGTTTGGAGCCAGCTCTTCTCGTCCGATCTGCGTAGAACGCTTAGAGGGAGGCTGATTCCGCAGAAGTTACAGCGCACGAACAGGCTGCGACGAGCGAAGCGAGTCGCATGGAGATTGACATAGTTAGAATCGCGTAGCGATGAAAGCAGTGCCACGTAGACACTGAAACTAGCAGCGTAGCTAAATTACGACCATGAATATCGCATTCCAAGCTCGTCGCTTCGCTCCTCGCGGCTTCGCACCTTTTGGGCGGCTTGACGATCTTCTCGGCGGCCGTCAAGTGCAGTTTTCCGTCCTCTCCCGTGGTATTCTCTCCCAGGAGCCTCGCCATGCGACCGCGCTCGACGTCGAACTTGGCCCTCTCGCGCCACATTCGGCGGGAATTCAAGAAGTCGCGGTACACCTCAATCCACTCCGCCCCCTTTGAACGGCGAGCGAAGAAAGCCGTGTTAAAAACGAGTATCGAAGCGAGCAACACCAACATTGAGAACGTCGCTACGTCGCTTCGCCTCAGAACGAACGGACTCACCTTTTCGCCCGTGAGCCGGTGCGCGGAGAGGAGTGCGACGGTTTGGATGTCCGTGGTGCGGTCTAAGTAGGCTTCGACGCTTTCCACGCTTCCGAGCATGATGCCTCGGATGTCGCCTTCGGACTCCCATTTTTTCTTCACGGAGTCGAGCCAAATTTCGAGGCCCTTGGGGGGGAGCTGTGGGAGGGGGGGCGAGCGAACGAGCCGAGGAGCGAAGCGACGAGTTAGGATTTGGTTCCGGTGAAAGAAAGAAAGAAAGAAAGAAAGAAAGAAAGAAAGAAAGAAAGGAAGGAAGGTAGCAGCACCGCCTCACCTGCTCCATCGCGTAGTGCAACTTAACAACCCAAGGCAACGACTCGTCATTAAGAACCTCATTCGGTCTATTCAAAAGGTGCCGTATCGTGCACGCCAGAAACCCGTCAGAGGAGAGGACAGACTCAGCGATTTGATCCCATTTCTCATGTCCGAGGCATTGGATGAGGGTTTGAACACGACCGGGTAAATCGCCTGTGAGGTTTGAGAGTTCTTCGACTGCATTGTCGAGTAGGTTTTCGCAGACCAATCTGAAAACTCTCTCCTCTCCAGACTGCGCCTCCCTCTTAATCAGTCCGATCCCAGACTCGCGACCGACCCACCTGCGACGACGCGTAGCGAGCGAAGCGGCGAGCGAAGCGGCGAGCGAAGCAGCGAGCGAAACAGCGAGCGAAACAGCGAGCGTGTTAGTGGTGGAGATAGCGAAAACGAAGAGAGGAGCGAAGCGACGATATGTTTGAAATTTCGTAGAATAAATTCGCTCGCTCGCAGTGCTCGTGGTGGAGATAGCGAAAACGAGGAGTGGAGCTACGAGCTGAAATATCACGAATACCTCGTCGCTTCGCTCCTTGTGGAGCCTCATTTACGACCACAAATACCAATCATTCCTCGCTCGTCGCTTCCGCTCCTCTTGCTTCGCACCTTCCATCGACTAACTTCGACTCTTCAATAGTCTCCTTACTCCCCCCCATAAATTTAACATTCTTCTTCATCAACCTCGCCACATACTCCCACACTTCCCCCAACGCTCCTTCATTCTTAAACCTCTCCGCATTCTCATTAGCGTTTAAGCACCTCCACTCAAAATCATCTTGGATTGTTATTATACGGCCAGAGGTGTAGAGGCGAGAGCCTTTTATGTCGATGGGGGAGTTTTGCCATTGGTTTTTTATGAGGGAGTTGGAGAGGATTACGACGGGGCGAGGGTGGGGGGAGACGTCGGATTCGAGGCTGTGTGCGAGCGCAGCGAGCGTGTTAGTGGTGGAGATAGCGAAACTGAAGCTACGAGTGATTTACGTCACTTAATTCCTTGTGCTCGAGCGAAGCCCGTGAGGAGCGAAGCGACGATGCAATTCTTATTCTCTTTTGGAAATGCTAGAGCTCGCAGAGAGGTTAAGGCAGCGGAAAACGAGGAGTGGAGCGAAGCCCGTGAGGAGCGAAGCGACGATGCGTTCTACTGTGGTGGAAGAGAAACGCATAACTTCATTCCTCAAAGCAGCGGAAAACTCATCGCTTCGCTCCTCGCTACCGCTCACAGAGAGGTAAAGGCAGCGGAAAACTCGTCGCTCGCCGTGCTAGTGGTGGAGATAGCGAAACTGAATCTACGAGCGACTTCCGTCACTTCATTCATTGCGCTCGTCGCTTCGTTCCTCGTGACGCCTTGTCTTCTTAGCCTCACCTAACGCCTGATACAGAACTTCCGTACGTGCTAATACCCTCGATTATACCTCTCGAACCTTCCTTCGGTACTTTAATAATAATGAGTTTGTACCTGCGACGAGCGAAGCGAGTCGCATGAAGATTGGTGATAACGTGTTAGAAACGAAAAGCGACGAAAACGGCATCGACGTTGGGACTGGTGCTACTTGCACAGTTCATCTATAACGGCAAAACGCGCATTATTAGCTCGTCGCTTCGCTCCTCGCAGGTTCTCGCCTTTCTTCTTCCAATTCCTGCAACACAGCGAACTGCGAGCGATAGTGTGTGGGTGTCGTGTTAGAAATGAAATATTCCCGTGAGTGCATTTTATTAATTTCATTACTAACCTTCGACTCCGAAATTTCGAACATCCTCTTACTAACCCCTTTCCAAACATAAGATAAACTACCGTTCGCTATAATCTGAACGCCGGCTTCCATTGAAAAAAAAAACTTCCCGAAAATACCGCACATGAAATTGAAGCTCTGTTGGGAGATCGACGAGCGAAACGAGCCGGGGAGGGGAGGGGGGATTTAGAATTGGGTGGGGGTGAAAGCGGCGGTTGCGTATATCATGAAGGGGTGGGAAAACGACTAGGAAAGTGCTAGGGTTAGGCCCCGCGCAAGGCCTCGCGAAAGGCCCCGCGCAGCGGCCCTAGCGGAGCCGGTACGGCCGGAATGTAATTGTTTTTGAACCGGCAGTTACGTATGAGTAACCGGCAGTTACGTATATCATAAAGGGCTTGAAAAAAGGACTGGTCGTTCCGCTCCGCTGCACGGCCGAAACGTAATTGTTTTTGAAATGGATGGTTGCGTATATCACGAAATGGTCAAAAAACGATTGGGAAAACGCTAGGGGTTAGGCCCCGCAGGGCCCGCAGGGCCCCCGGAGGGTAGTTTTGGAACGTGACAGCGTAAATTGTCGTTGAGCTTCCGATTTCTTACCTGCACAAGAGCGAGTGAGTGAAGAGGGTTAGAAAAGCTCGTTACCGGCGGTTACGCATATCACGAAATGGACTAGTAAAACGCTAGGGCGAGGCTCCGCGCAGTGTGCAGGCACCCGTAACGTCTTAAATACTCGTCCACTTTTCGCTACGAGACTTCACCTTACCTCCGTACTCCCCGTAAGTAAATTATGACTCCTCAAACCACTCGCCGTACTCGTCCAAATAACCTCACTCTCCAAATACGCCGCCGTCGTTGTCGTGCTGGGATTAAAACGACGTGGGGTTTTGGTGAAGATGTAGCAGCAGAAGTCGCGGGCTTTTTTGGGGAAGCAGGCGGTGACCACGCCGGAGGGGGAGAGGGAGAGGGAGAGGGGGGGACGGCGGGTTTTTATGGAGTAGGTTTCGGTTGTTATGGTGTAGGAGGA
>BLQM01000042.1:71070-87784 GCA_012489335.1 Triparma laevis f. inornata
TATCTCTAACCCTCTCCCCCTCAGTTTTAATCCCTCTAGTATTCTTCTCTTCACAACTCGTAATTAATAATGCTCCGAACATTCGTCCGAAAAATGGCGGACGTCTCCAAAGGTTTTGGTTCGGGCACTAAGGTGCGAATTCACAATCACTATGACGACAGCCACAATGTCACTCAGCGATGTATTGAAAGCGGGCGACAGCGCCATGTTCTACGAGGGTACCGTGCTGCTCGGCTTGCTAACGGCAGTAGTTTCCTCCTCCTTGTTCTTCGCGGCGTGGGGGGTTGCCGCGAAGATGATTCGCTCGTCGTTCCGCGTCAAGGTTGTATATTTCTTTCCCGACCTCAACAGTGTCGTTGAGTGACGGTGTAACTAATTTGATCGTTTACTTCGCCAAAACTCATATGGTCGTTCACTGAGCCAACTTCACGAACGAGCCTCCAATATCTGCACTAACACGCTCGCGCTCGCTTCACGAGCAGGTCCTCGGCCGCTCCGCACCCGTCCAAGACATGCCCCCCGCCGGCGGCTACCCTTCTATCAAGTACGACCGCTTCCTCCCCAACCGCGGTCCCTCCGGCCTTCAACTTTGGATCGGCGGTGCTCTCGTCTCCGGCTTCGGTTTCTACCTCCTCGGTTCTGAAAACATAAAACGTAACGCCGACAAAGCCGAAAAACGTGAAGCTCGCCTCTCCCTCTACCCTTACCTTCAAGCTGAAAGTGATAGGAGTTATGTTAAGAGTGAGATTGAGAGTCTGAAGGAAGAGGCGGAGTTGATGAAGGGGAATAAGGGGTGGAAGGTTGGGGAGAATGTTTATAATTCAAAGAAGTGGACGCCGCCGGTTACGCATATTTAGGGGGGGTGAGGGTGGGGGTAGCTTGTAGTGTGAATTAGAAACTCTAAAAACGGTGAAATCTTTTGAGATTCGAAAACGATTCAACCTTTTTTAGCTATGATTTCATTGCGAGTGTTGAATTCAAAGATAAGCACGTCAGAATGTTTTCATTTACTTAAACGCCATAATTACCTTAGGATGCGCCTTTTTTAGCTCCGCCAGTCCTGCGCTATTTCCGCTCAATTTAAGACAGTTTCAATAGTTTTCGGCACACCTCATCGTGCTTGTATGATCTTTCCCTAACTGCGCCTCATATCCCTCGAGCACTCTCTGATAAAGCTCCTCAGCTTTCCCATAGTCCTCCATGCCGTCATAAACAATAGCGATATTCGTCGCGGTGGTGAGCGTACTCGGATGAGTCTTCCCCAACATCCTCTCGTTCCCCTAGAAAGCTCTCTCGTAACTCTCCAATGCCTTCTCGTAATCCTTCAACGCAACAAAAACTACTCCCAAATTATTCAATGTCATAAACGTATCCTTGTGGTCTTCCCCCAGCACCTTCATCGTCCCCGCGAAACACCTCTCGTAAACTTTAATCGCCTCCTCATACTCTCCATTATCCTCCAGCAAATCACCAAGTTCGTTTAACGAGTCCAAAGTTAAAGCATTCTCCTCTCCCAACGCCCTTTCGCACGTCTTCACCAAATCTCTTAACCTCTCAATAAGCATCTCGTCACTATACTCATCTGCAGTAACCCTAATCAAACTATACGTCGCACCGAGCGTCTTCGCATCGTCTCGCCCGAGCAACTCCTCATAACCCTCCTTCGCTCGCTCATAATATCGCTTCGCATCATCAAAATCCTCAACCCAATTACATGCATCCCTCAAAGCCGCACAAGCATCATAAATTTCCAGCTTCCTTGGATCGTTCTTCTTCTTCTTCTGCTTCTTCTTTCTTCGTATTTTCTTCTGAACCAACACGGGCGGCATCGCCAAAACTAACACCTCAAAAACCCTCCTCTCAACCGCCACCAGAAGCGACGGATCTTCAAGGAACTCCTTACTACAAAGCTTCGCCAACGCCCTGAGCTTCACCAGATCCTCCGAGTTCGTGATCATCAGCACCTGTCGCTCCAGCGGTAGATCGGGGACTACATCTTTAGCATTTCCAATCTCCAAAACGTCAAACACTTCCTTCCACCTCAAATACGATGCCTCGTTCCCTACAAACAACTTCTGAAAGTACTCGTTGAATCCCTGTCCGCTCGCGAGCTCGCTCAAGTTCTTCAACGACGTCGGCCATAGCCCGTGCTCGCCAATCGAGCTCTGCCACCTCCCAACGTCAAACCCCGCGTCGTCGCCCACCTCCGTTCAAAGCAGCAATCATAAAACTAAATACGTGTTTGGAACAAAATTATATGGTTATTTCACCCTACTCTTTCGTTTGTATCTCATTCTCCTCCCCCCTCCTCTTTTCTCTTTTATTTCTTCTTCTGTGTGTTTTCGTTTTGTGTTATCCTCCCTCCACCACCTCCACTTTCCTCCCAGTCTATGCTCTACTGCTGCTCCTCGGCACGAAGCTGTTCGCCCCCGGCTTCAGCCCTCCTCCTCCTCCCCCTCCTGCACCCCCACCCCCTCCTCCCCTCCCCGCAACCCCACTATAGCTGTTCTGCCTCTGCTGCCTCTGTAAATTCATGAGGTCCCTGCTCGGCCCGTCGCTGCTGACTCCGCTGACCATGGGGCTGTCAATACTGACCCCACCGCCTTGGCTGGATCGTCCCTTTCTGCGCGTCTTTTTCTTGGTTTTCTGGGACAAGAACTCGGTGCTGCCAACGCTTATTTGCTGCTGTTCGCTCAAAGTGAATCCTGCCCTCAAGTAAACGTGGGGGTTGAAGGGGTGATCTTGGCTGATGAGGAATATTTCGGGGAACTTCTCGAGGAACTTCTTCAGGCCTCCGAAGCTGCGACGAGCGGCGAGCGTAGCGAACGGTGTTAGAATCGTTGTTTAAGGTCTCGACTTTCGCTACTAGCAGGATTCGAAGCGAGGAGCGAAGCGACGAGAATGTCTCGCTCTCGCTATCTTACTAACTCGTCGCTTCGCTCCTCGGCTCGCTTCGCTCGCCACGTCAGAATCATTGTGTAAAGTCTCGACTGTTGCTACTAGCCGTATTATCAGCTTCTCCCCCCCCTCCTCGCAATTCTTATTCTCACCTCTCCTTCAAAACTCCGGACAGGCTGGGGTTCGCTGTCGCCTCCTGCAGCATCTTTCCGATTTCTCCGACCGGCATCGGGCCCTTCTCCTCTAACACCACCTGGCTTAAAGTCTTGAGCGCGCTCTGCGTGATCTCCCTCTCTAATAAAAAGGAGCAGAACTTAAGGTTCTCGCGAAGTGTGTCGAGCTGGCCGTCGAAGATGTCGCCGCGGAGGATCACGTTGAGCTCTTCCGAGTCGCGTTCCGAGAGTCTTTCGACTAGTCCGTCCGTGCCCTCGGCCTGAGTGTTGGTCGGGCTGCCGCTTCCGTTCGCCGCCGCCGCAATGTCCGGCCTCCAGCCCTGTCCGAATCTGCGACGGGGGTAGGGGGGAGCGGCGAGCGAAGTGGCGAGCGAAGCGAGCGTGTTGGTGGTGGAGATAGCGAAACGAGGGGGGAACCGCGCTATTCAACTCGTCGCTCCGCTCCTCGCTGTCGTCGTTCGCTCCTCGCAGTTCCTCTTCCTCACTCACCTACTCCACGCGTTGCTGAAGAAGTTGTCGAACAAAGCAACAGAGGTGTTGAAGCCCCCCGCGTTCCCCCTTTCCTGCTCCTTGTCTAAATGCGATAAAATTGGCTGGAGGTTCTTGGCCCCCGCTTGTAAAACTTGAGAAAAGCGGTTCGCTCGCCTCTCGCTGACCTGCGACGAGCGTAGCGACGAGCATAAACGTGTTAGATTTTAGTGAGATGGCTATTGGGTTCTCTACTTTACTCGTCGCTTCGCTCTTCATTGAGACTCATTGTGACCGTAATTGTCGTATTCCCGGCGAGGAGCGAACGACGACAGCGAGGAGCAAAGCGACGAGAATTAAGATTATTACGAACTAGCGAGGAGCGGAGCGACGAGCAACAATAATCTTAATGCGAGAAGCGAGCCGAGGAGTGAACGAGTTCATTTGGACGAGCGACAAGAATATAGTGATTATTATGAACTAACTCGTCACTTCGCTCCTCGGACTACGTCGCTTAGCCTCATTCTTACTCCCGTAATCCTCCCATTCCCAGCTCGTTGCTTCGCTCCTCGTGGCGCCTCACCTTGCTGTGCACGAGGTTCTCCCCCGGATCGAGCGGGTTCTGGATGTTCATGTTGCCCGTCGTGAACATGGCGGTGCGGATCCTCGGGTCGAACTTGATGTTGTTGCCCCGGCTGATCAAATCGCCGTCGCTGTTGCCGACGTCGCCAATGGTTCCGTCCATGCTGGGCGTCTGGCCCAAGGCGGTGTCCACGCTCGTGTGGACGCTGCGACGAGCGAAGCGACGAGTTAGTTTATAGAATGTTCTTAATGCGAGGAGCGTAGCGTTCGTAACCCCATTCACTTCGCTCCTTGCTAGTTTAGAATGTTCTTGATGCGAGGAGAGAGAGCGACACATGCGAGGAGCGAGAGCGGTACATCCGAGGAGCGAGCGCATCCGAGGAGACTTCGCGAGTTCTATTAATCGATCCTTCGTAATCTCGTCGCTCCGCTCCTCGTCGCTTCGCTCCTCGCTGGGCTTCGTCCTCGCAGCTTCTCACCTGGTCGTGCTGGCGGTTCGTCCGTTGGCGTTGATCCTCGACTGGCCGCACCTCTGCTGGTACCGGAGGATCATCTCGGGAGAAATGAGTATCTCGTCGGAGTTCGTGAAGCCCTCCTTCAGCTTCCCCAGCCTGCCCCCGTCAACTTCGACGATCCCCTGCACCGTGATGGCCTCCATGGCCCAGTCGAGCTTGCAGTAGACGCTGAAGAACATTGACAGTACCTGCGGTGGGGGGGGTAGCGAGCGCGAGCGTGTTAATGGTGGAGATAGCGTTCAACTCGTCGCCTCGCTCCTCGTTTGTCTCACCTGCAACGGATGCTGCAACCTGGCGTGGTACTTGTTCACGATCGCTAGAAGCATCGTCGTCAAAGCAAACTCACTCACGCTCGCGAGCATGGTCTGTCCGCTGAACGCGCGGGTCTCGTAGAGCCACCAAGCCTTAATCAGGATGATGGAGCGCTTGAACAAATGGTCCTTTCCTAAAAGCAAATCGACCTCTTCCAAGAAAGCGACCTGGTAGAGTTCTTCGATGCTATTCGCGGTCATATCAACGTTGACTCCGTCGGTCGTGCAGCGAATGGCGCGCGATTCGCCCTCGTTGCTGAAGTTCACGTTGCTAATCTTGTGCTCCCCGTTGTTGTTCTCCGGTGAGTTGGACGTCTTGCAGAGCACCTGCGAAGAGCAGCGAGCGTGTTAGTGGTGGAGATAGCGAAACGAGGAGCAAATAAATATCGTGTTATTCAACTCGTCGCTGTCGTCGTTTGCTCCTCGTTGTCTCTCACGAGAGAGACCTTACCTCGTTGACCTTAATGAACCAGGTCTGCTCCTGCCCTTGGCACAAAAACGCGGACAAGTGCAGCCAGTCGTCTGGGAGGTATGTTTTGAGAGCGTACGCCCCGATGGGGAAGCACTGCGCTCCGAGGGTCTGCTTGATGTGCTGCGAGGTGTACTTGACGACGCTGCGACGAGCGTAGCGAGTCGCAAGAAGATTGACGTTAGCGAATTAGAATTACGTGGCGGTGATAGTGGCATCGATATCAAGACTGAAGCTACTGGTGAAGACGAATTTCGACCGTAATCGTCGTATTTGCAGCGCGGAGCGATGCGACGAGTTCATAGACAACGCGTTCTCTACTTTACGAGGAGCAAAGCAACAAGTTCATAGACCATGAGTCCTCGTTCATAGACAACGCGATCTCTACTTTTCTCGTCGCTTCGCTCCTCATGGAGACTCAATGCGACCGTAATTATCGTATTCCCAGTCTCGTCGCTTCGCTCCTCGCAGCTTCTCACCGCTTCCTGTGTAAGATGGCCTCGGGGGAGGGCTGCAGGATGTAGATGAGCTCCTGAGCGCGCTTGTCGACGGGTGTCATGTCCACGTTCTTCGGAACCAGATTGACGGGCAGGAACTCGGACGCGACCGCGTTGGGCGGCGACGAGACGAAGGCCAAGCCGCGGGAGTTGTCTCCGCCCCAGGGGTTCGAAGGCTGCGTGGTGGAGTGAGAGCGCCCGGTGGGATTGTTCGAGGAGTTTGCCCGGTGCTTCGCGAACGAGGGGGATGGGGGGGTAGAGGGGGACAGAATGTCGTTGATCATGGAGAGGTGATTCCCGTTCTCAGATCCGGTGAAGCTTTGGATCCGAAGCGAGGAGCAAAGCGACGAATTAGAATGAAATGAATAACCATGCGTTGTCTGGGAGGAGTACGAGGAACGGTCACTTCGCTCCTCGCTAGAATGAATAACCATGCGTTGTCTTCTCGTCGCTTCGCTCCGAGCTGGGCTTCGTCCTCACTTCTCACCTTCCAGTGGTCCTTCTCCCCCCATCATCAGACGAGTGCCTCCTCGCCATCATAAGTTCCTTCGCCGCATTAGTAGGAATGGTGATTGACGTTGAGTGCGGTGTGTTTCTAACATTATACGTGTTGTTGAAGCTCAAATCCACCTTCGGATTTCGAAGCATGTTGTCGCCGACGCTGACGCTTCTGCCGGGTTGGAATAATGAGGTTTGGAGGGAACCGGGGATTGTACCTGCGACGAGCGAAGCGAGTCGAATTAAGATTGGCGTTAACGAGTTAGAATGGCGTAGCGGTGATAATGACGTCGATAAGACTGGAGCTACTAGCGCAATCAAATTACGAACGGAATTAACGCGTTCCCAGCTCATGTACCTGAATTACGGAACAAAAACGTATTGGAGGTTTCGCTGAGGGCGAAGGAATTACCGGCGTCGTTCTCGGAGGAATCCACCGAGGCGGAGGAGGAGCGTTGTCGGTTGGAGGGAGGGGGGAGCTGGAGGTTTTCTGTGCTTTTGATTGCATTGTTGGCGGCCGCAGCCGCGGCGGCGTAGGTGGTGGGAGGGGGGGAGGGGAGGGGCTGAGTGATGTAGGTAAGGTTGGGTTGATTTGTCGTTTGTTTGCTGCTTTGTTCGGAGCGCGAGGAGCGGGCGCTGGTGGTGGTGGTTGTGGCTGGTGAGACTCTCTCGCTGGTCCTACGAGGGGCAAGCGTAGCGAGGAGGAGCGAAGCGACGAGTTAGTATATAATGGTTCTCAACGCGAGGAGCGAAGCGACGAGTTGGAAGAAATCAAGTACAAATTCGAGGAGCGCTCGGAGCGCGGCGACGAGTTATTATAGTATTCGTAATGCTCGTCGCTTCGCTCCTCGTTGAAAGAAATCAAGTACAAATCCTCGTCGCTCGAGCTCCACATCCTCGTCGGTTCGCTCCTCGTCGACGACGCTCCACTCCTCGTAGTTATATATAGAATACGCAGTACATAAATCGTGGTTTCGGTCTTTTACCACACTCACCTATTACTCGTCCTCTGATCCAAACCCTCTGACGAGAACCTCGGGAGTGTTCCTTCGTTGAAGCTGCTCTCCCTACTATCATCAGTGAACCTTTCCGTCATGCCTTGGGAGGATCCGTGGTGGTGGTGGTGGCTTCCGTGTGTGTGGGTCGCGTTTTCGAGAGCCTCGAGACGTTGTTGGAGCATGTCGATCATTCGAGTTTGACCGACGGCGAGCTGTTCGGTAAGTTCTCGAGATTGTTGGAGCTCACGGTACGCGTACGTGAGCTGTTGGACCTGTGGTGGGGACGAGGAGCGAAGCGGCGAGTTAGTTTTGAATGTTCTTAATGTGAAGAGCGGCGAGCGAGGCGACGAATTGAACTCAAAGTTTCAATATTCGCGGCGTTTTCTCGGAGCCTCTCGTTGTCACTCCGCCTTCGTAATCTCGTCGCTCCGCTCCTCGCTAGTTTAGAATTTTTTTGTCGTTCGCTCCTCGCAGTTTCTCATTTCTCACCTTGGACTCCAGCAAAAAGCACTTAACCTGCATAGCTAAAGTTCCATCATGATCAAGGAAATTAATGATCGCCTTCGTGCTAGGAGTCAGGTGAGGGTTGAATATGCTAGGGTTGGTAAGCAGACCCTTCATATACTCGTGGAAGAGTTTGCGACGTTCTTCGACGGTAGCTTTATCCATAGACGACATGGGGAACATCTGAGGCGAGCGAACGCGAATTCATGTAAGAATTACGTAGCGGTTATAGTGGCGAACGGAATTGTTTCTCACCTTCTTGGCTGGGAATTTCGGTAGATTTGTGGACTTTGGATCTCCCGCGTTCTCTAAAATGGACTGGTGTAGTGCGTCGAATTCCTTGTAACGGCGGAGGACGGTCCACTTCTTGAGGGAGGTGGTTATCTCAAGGTGGTAGACGGTGTAGCGGGAGGAGGACTGAGAGAGGGGGTGAGGGGAGGGGGGAGGGGAGGGGTGTGTTAGAATGAAGAATGACGGCCGAGTCAAACTCTCTTCCAATTTATTTAATTTAACGAACTAAAAAAAACTTTAATAACCCTCACCTCACTCTCCTCACTAGTCCTAGGCACCTCCACCTTAATGGGAAACTCGTGGTTGACGACGGACACAGCGTCTGAACTGTTCGAATTCAACCGGCTCGGTGAAATATCGTTGTTTATCTTTTGAGGCTTCGAGGAAAAGCCTCGCTGAGGTGGAGAAAATCCTGGAGGAAGGGGAGGATTGGTTTCGGTGGATTGAGGAGTGTTTGGTTGCAATCCGGGTTGGGTGAAGTCGGTGGAGCGGATGAGACCGTGGCGGGCGGTGGAGGGGAGGTCGTGGATGATCTCATCGCCGGAGGAGACGATGGAGGGACGGCTTGGTATCACATCAGAAGGGATGGAGGAGCCCTCGGAGAATTGAAAGGCCATAGCGTGGGGGAGTGGGGTGGGGAGGGGACTAGAAGTCCGGGTCTGGAGGTGAGGAGCAAAGCGAGTTAGGGTTAGAAATTTGGTTCGAAGCGACAACGACTTGAGTGACGACTTGAGTGACGACTTGAGTGACGACAACGATGTGCGCGATACGGCGGCATGCTCGTCTGCGTTGTACAGCGCGCCGACGCCCTCGGTACACACGATCGTGAAGAGCGCGTCGCTCACGTCGAACATCTGGCGGCGGCGATGACCTCGATAGGGAAGCACGTCCTCGCCGCCGTCACGCCCACCGTTTGCTCTTTCACATTCTCCTCCTCCCTCCTCTCCTCAAAAACTTTACCTCCCAAAAACAACTGGGGTATGCCTATAGAGGGGAAGGGGAGTAGCGTGGGGAGGCTAGACAGAAGGTGATCGGGATGGCGAGAATTGGGAATGCACTTGTGGGCTGATTATTTCCTTTACTGACGTCGTTGTGTGCTGTTAGCTTGGGATCAGTGACGGAGGATGGTAAAGCGGTGACACAGGCCAGATGGAGTAGTTCGCAGTGGTCGGTAGGGTGAGATATTGTGCTCTGATTGCTCCCTCTCAGAGACATGCCATTTTTGACAAGCTTCGTTCTCAGCTCACCAACGACGCCGTAGACTGCCCTCAACACTCTCTAGCTCGCTACTCTGCTCTATATCTCCCTCTGACCCGTGCTTCTGAATCGTTTGCTCCACGTTCCAAAGTTTTCTGTCCCGTCCTCGTCGCCCACCAACAGCGCCTCAAGCATGGACGGCCCTAGCGAAAAGAAACGCAAGAAAGCCGAGGCTCGCGAGTCGAAAAAGGCCGCCATTGCGGCCAACGGCGGCGAGCGCCCCCGCAAGAAGAACAAAGAACAGAACGAAGGAAACAAAAAAAGCCTCAACGCTAGCGGCAAGAACGCGAGGAGGTACGAGGTCTCTAGGAGCTCAGCGACGAGCAGGTCAATGCGATAATTCGAGGTCGTATTAGCTACACTGCTATTTTTAGCGTCAATGTAGACGCCGCTTTCATCGCTACGCAATTCTAACACGTTAACACCAATCGTTCATGCGACTCGCTACTCTCATCGCAGTAATAGCGCAGGTACTAAGGTCAAGACAACAGTATTCAAGCGTGGTGGTAAAGGTGGAGTAGACCGTACCGGTACCCAAGAGGTATTCAAACCTAGCGTTGTGGGGGGAATGGGTGATGATCGTAATTCCGGTGTATCCGGAAAGTTCGGTCGAGTAATGTCCAAGGTGAGAAGCTGTGAGGAGCTCAGCGACGAGCTGGGAATGCGTTGCTTCCGTTCATTGTGAAGCGGAACGACGTATCTCCAGCCTAGATATCGACGCCGCTATCACCGCTACGTAATTCTAACTCGTCGTCGCTTCGCTCCTCGCTACGCGTCGGAGACAGCTCCCCAGTATATCATGCCCTCGTCACGATACTCTAAGCATCGCCGTTCCTACAAGCATAGTCGCAAACGCTCAGAGTAAGGAATTGAAGACAATGCTCTGCGGTCAGATTGCGAGAGCTGCTACGATTTACAACGTAGACGAGATTGTACTTTACGAGGATGTAGGTACGAAGTCGCGATGAGCGAAGCGACGAGCAGGGAATATGACATTTACGGTTGTGATGAGTCTCCATGAGTCTCCATGAGTCTCCATGAGTCTTCGCCCCATCCCTATCACCGCCAACTCACTTCTAACAAATCAACGTCAAACTTTCATGCGACGTCGACGTCGCTACGCTCGTTCGCAGAGGGAGGGAAGAACGAGGATACTAGCAGTAACGATAAGAGGAACCCGCTGCAGTTCATGCAGAGGGTGTTGGAGTATGCGGAGACTCCGCAGTATTTGAAGCAGAGTTTGCACCCTAATCACGCGGATCTTCAGGTGAGTCCAGATTATGAAAGCGACACGCTCCTCGCAATCATATTATACATTCCAAACCAACTCCCCCCCTCCCCTCCTCGCTCGGACGTTCGTCCTCCCCTTCAGTTCGCTGGATTGATTCCTCCGATTGACGCTCCGCATCACGTGAGGAGGGGCGAGCAATCAAAGTACAGGGAGGGGGTGACTCTGGACACGAAGGACAAGCCCGAGGCGGAGGGGGGGGGGAGAGGTGAGAAGCTGCGAGGACGAAGCCCAGCTCGGAGCGAAGCGGCGATCTAGAAGATAGTATTATTATGCAACCCGTCGCTTCGCTCCTCGTGGTCTCCACCGCTTTCGTCGCTTCTCGTTTCTAACGTCGTTATCGCCAATCATTCGTGCGACTCGCTACGCGTCGTCGCAGCTACTTACGTGAACTGCGGGGTTGGGAAGGACGTCGAGATCGACCGCAAGATCCCCAAGGGGGTGAGGGTGACGGTGGAGATTGAGAACTACAAAGCGAAGGACATTAAGGGGAAGGCGGTCAAGAGTAGTAGTGGGAGGGAGGAGAACGGAGATTACTGGGGGTGAGAAATATTTGCGAGGAGCGAGGCGACGGGCATTAACAAATGAATGAACATTCTGTACTAACTCGTCGCTTCGCTCCTCGCAGATATAGCGTGAGGGGGGTGAAGGGCGGTTTGAAGGGGGTTTTGGAGGGAGGGCCGTGGGGGGAGTACGACTGGAAGGTCGGAACGAGTGAGAGGTGAGAGGCAGCGAGGAGCGAAGCGACGAGCTGGGAATGTGACAATTGCGCGAGTAACGATACTAGAAGCATGTTATACTAACTCGTCGCTTCGCTCCTCCGCTCCTCGCTACGCTCGTCGCAGGGGGACGACAATCAACGAGGCCTTGCATGGACACAGCAGGGCCGGAAAACCCTCCGACGGCGGACGCTTCTCAAAATTGTACAAGCACATGCTGCTGGTTTTCGGAGGAGTGCACGGAATCGAGCAGTGCGTCGACGACGACGAGGACTTTCCTCACGTTTCGGGGGTTGACTGCGGAGAGCTCCTGTTCGACACTTTCATCAACACCGTTCCGCTGCAAGGGAGCAGGACCGTGAGGTCAGAGGAGGCCATTTTGCTGACGCTGGCGCAGCTCCGAAGCGCCAACATCAATAACACGAGGGACAGGTATTTGGAGAGTCAGAGAAAGAAGGAGGAGGAGGAGAGGGAGGAGAAGGTGAGACGCAGTGAGGAGCGAAGCGACGAGCTGGCAATGCGACAATTACGGTCGTAATGAGTCTCCATGAGGAGCGAAGCGACGAGTAACGTAGATAACGCGTTGTCTATAAACTCGGAGCGAAGCCGAGTAATGTAGAGAACAGGCTTTCTCTGAACTTGTTGCTTCGCTCCTCGTAAAGTAGAGAACGCGTTATATTGAACTCGTCGCTTCACTCCTCGCCGGGAATGCGACAATTACAGCCGTAATCTGTCTACGCTTTAAGCTTTAGTCTAAACGCTCAAGCCACTTTCATCGCTGCGTAATTCTAACTCGTCAACGCCAATCTTCATGCAACTTGCTACGCTCGTCGCAGAGGAAGAAGATCGACGGCATGGAGTTTAGTGATAAGGAGTTGTCAGAGGAGGAGTCGGACGACGACGGAGATTAAATTAAGGAAATTAAATTAAGGAAAGATTAATTTGGTTATTTCGCTTTTACGTAATGAAAAAACTTGTTGATTACTATTTATTCTTCTAGACATCGCCTGGGGATCGGGTGGGAATATAGAGGGGTGCTGTTTTTGAAGACGTATCTACACGAAAATTCGTCTTGGGGGACGGTGCGGGGAGCGATCACAACACGCGGAGAGCGTGATTGATTAATCCCAATCCAGACTTTCTTTTCGTTGTGGGCTGTTCGTTTTTATAAATATTCGGGGAGACAGAATAGATTTGTGCTGGCGAAGGAGAACCCCTGGACGTAGAACCACAGGAATCAATCAAAAAGAAGTGAAAGAGCCTGAAATAGAGCTGGGATTTTTACAGTTATCCACCCCCAACACTCCCAAAACCGCAAATATGACTACTCCCAACAGCATCAGGATCAGCAAGAGGACTGAGAGAGTCGAAAGCATCTCTAAAAGTCCTCCCCCCGCTTCTGGACCCGAAAAACTCGATATTCTGGTGTGCCCCCTCGGCACTGCCTGGATATAGTGTTTTTGGTCTGGAGGCCTCTTCCTGCCTTCCCTCGCCAACATCTCCCCACCTCCACTAACTCCAGCCCAGCTCAGGTGGGGGAGTTCCACATCTCTTGCCCCAACCCCCCAATCTCCGCGATCTTTGCGAAGAAAATACCAAAAACAAAATGAGAGGCAACTTGATGCCTGCCTCCTCCACTGTAGCAATCTCCCAATTGCTCCCCACCATGTCCACCACCACCGCAGCCCCACTCCCCCGTGAGGCGCCCATCTACGTCCCCCTAATCCCCTATACTCGCCTCCAGATGTTCTAGCCCCTCAAAGCATCACCCCATGTGAATCGCCCAACGCTGCCCCCCCCCCCCCCTTTCCTTCATGCAATATTTTCGTTCCTTAGTTAAACCTTACCTGTCCTTACCTGTAATAGGTATGGGTGGTGCATCGTGCATCTCGAGAAAACAAACAACAAGTGCCAGAACAGATGACTCTGACGTGGCATACGTGCTAACCTGAATTAACTTGGAATACGTCACCGTCCTATTACCAGGAGAACGGTTGATAAGAGAGGGGTTTTAAAAAATTTGTTTGGAGGGTAAACTGTGTAATTGATGAAAATGATCGTGAAAGGAAAAATAAAACATCACACTTCGAGCTTGGTTAATCGCAGTGGCGAACTATCTTGGACTTGTAATATAAGGGGGGTGGAGAATAAAAGAAAAAAAATCAACGAGAGAACGAAAGTTAAGTGTGCTGGGCGCGCATGGGACGACTGTTCAATTGTTAAATAAAGAAAGAAGAGAGGGAGAGAAGGAGAGAGGCAATGACTTCTTTGAAAAGGTCCGCTACCATAAAGAATTCGACAATTGGGAAGGTTAATCGTATCCTTGATTTTTACGACTTTCAAAAGAAACAAATTTGCTCATAAAATAAGAAATAAGCAGCGCCTTTTGGCATTTTTCTCATCTTTGTAATTTATTTTCATCATTTTTGGGATTCTATTACTTTGCTGTCAAGAGTTTCCCAGCGGCGGTCGAATTCTAGGTAGTTCGCGAACTCTCGCTGGGACTCGGCGTCCTCAGGGTGGATGTAGGGCGTGATTCTTTCTTCTATTTGGTCGCTGAAATTTGACTTTGTGTTTAGGTGGTCGCGGATAGTTAATGGGAGTGGGGGGGAGTGGTCGTCGGTGAGGTGGGAGAGG
This sequence comes from Triparma laevis f. inornata, assembly GCA_012489335.1. Taxonomy (NCBI): domain Eukaryota; class Bolidophyceae; order Parmales; family Triparmaceae; genus Triparma; species Triparma laevis. The sequence continues at coordinate 85,176 of BLQM01000042.1, forward strand.
TTGGAGATCCGGTTCTCGTAGCCCTGCTGCTTCTTCCACGAGTGCTCGAATGAAGTGGCGGAGGATCTGGAGGTTTTGAAGCCGGAGACGGTGTGCGAAATTATCCAGGGCCGGCCCGAGTGCGTGGACTTGGCGCCTCCGGCTAGTTCGCCGTTGTGCTGGCGCAGCCGGCGGGGGAGGTCGTTGGTGGTGCCGATATACGTGTGTGTGTTGGAGATTGATTTGAGGAGGTAGACGACGTAGGGTTTGGGGGGGGATTGTTTGGTTGCGGTTTTTTTGTGCTCGAAGCTGAGGGCGAAGTAATATCGTGATCGTTCGTCGTTGATTTTCACCGTTTGCAGTTGGTAGTGCTTTAGCAGGGTTGGAGATGACAGCAATTTGAGCAGATTTCGGCTGCGGGTTTTGGTGGGGCTTAGGATTAGTTTGGGGAATTTGGTTGCGGTTTTGGTTTGGAGGGGTGAGAGGATGTCGAGGATCGTGTTTACGCCGACTCCGGCGATCACAACGGTGTGGGAGTCGTTGTTGTGGGAGGGTGGGAGTAGCGGGAGCAGGCCGTCGCCCTGGATGATGGAGATAGGTGGAGGTGGGTGCGGAAGAGTTTCGAGCGTCGAGGAGGCGGACACGCAAGCATTCAGGGAGATGTCGATTGCGATGGATCGGGAGAAGGGATTTTGAAGGGAAGCGTGGACTGCTATGGGGAGGAGCGCGTGATCGCTGCAGACATCAACGAGGACGTTGGAGGTGTATGTTGGAGCATCGAGGAGCGCAAGGTCTCTAATATTTTCTAAGCGCTTCCCTAACGAAGAAAACGACGGATGGGGCGGTTGTGCGGAGAAAGTTGAGACTCTACGGCCGAGTAGGAGAAGCATTACCGTGATTGCGATCGATTTCATGCGTTGAGGCGACGCGAATGTGCTATTGTAGAATGCGGGAGGGGCCAAGTTCGTAAACTTAATAACTCCTTTCTCCGCGTTTAGAAGTCAATAAAAAATAAGTATTCGTTTGAATAGCCTAGTTGTGGTGGTAGGATATTCGTGTGGCGGATGATCTGTTCGAGAACGTGAGAAAACCGAAAAATATTTTTTCGGCAAATCACTGGAATGTATAATCAATGTTCTGGTTATTTTAAGATTCATTTAATGTATTTATTGTCCCTCCAAGACCCCTGGGAACACTAGTTTATCGGTAATTTTTGTCAAAAAAACCTATTTTCATAGTTTTTTGGTTTGGATTTTCACCTCTCTGGGGTTCATTTGCTCTATAAATGGAATATTCAGAGTATTAGATGATCTTAATTTGACGAATATTTCCAATACTGACCAAAATGAACCCAAGAACACGTTTTTTAAACACTATTATCGTGTTCTTGCGGTTTTAAGAGGCTCTAACTCATATATTCGGACATTCAGGGTCCTTAAGATGCCAAATACATCCAAGACGGGCCCAAAAATTTCGCAATTGGCGACTTTCGTATTTTTTGAATCTACCGCATTCTAGAGCGCTTCATACTCAGCACACTTCCTTTCTTTTCTTAGCTGTATAAAGCCGTATACTATCTTTTTGTGTTCCTCCGACCTCTAATTCTCTCTTTAATTCGCAATTCAAAGTCAATTTCTCAAGACTGGTCACATCTCCACTTTAATGCAGCCTCACTGCTTCCACCCGCCGAGCCTGGTCCCCACGCCGCAGGCCTCCCTCGCATTCTGCAGTAAGTGTGCGGGAGAGTTGCTGGAGCCGCTCCTCACGCGTCGGAAGGAACTTGAGATCGAGCTCAGAGCTCTCGAGAAATCGACTCCCCCATCCGACCTCTTCCCTCCCTCCCCCACCCCCCAGGAGCACGTGCAGAAGCTGCACGCGCTCCGCAAAGAGGCTTTAGAGAAGAAGCAGAGAAATCAGTCTCTCAGTCTCGAGATCCTTCAAAAACAAGCGAGGTGAGCCTCGTCAACCTTCTCCGTTGCAATCCAACTCTCTCCTAACCCCCCCTTCCCAGCACCACCACTCCCCCGCACAACCTCCAGCACCACACCGCCACGCTCAACAACCTGCACCACACCCTCCTCCCCCTCCTCCTCTCAACTTACCACACGACCTGCCGCACTATCCACAATCTCATTGACCTGAAGCTCTACCAGTTGCTATGCTCCTTTGCCCTTACATCCTCCCCGCAGTCGCTGCCCATGATATTGAACATCCCGTGGGTGCACGATCTATCCCGCTACTACCCCCCACTCCCCTCCAACCAGCCCCTGCGCTCGCACGTCCTTCGAACGGCCCCGACTATCCTTTCTTTAATCTGCTCCATCCTAATCCAGCTCAAGGCGATCCTTTTGTTGTCCCCCGGCGACGGCTACATCCACACTTCGAACATCGATATCGTGGTTTTGGACGGGACGAAGCAAATTTATGGCGTTTGCGACGGCTACGGGAACGTGTACAAATTGGCGTTGAAAGTTTCTGGCGAAGGTGAGAGAGAGTGAGGAGCGAAGCAATGATGAGTTTCCGTATTCGTTCCAACCATCAATTCTAACACACGCTCGCTCGCCTCGCCCCCCTCCCACACAGGCACCTCCCCTCCACCACCCACTTCACCCTTCATCCCCTCCCCCCAC
>BLQM01000042.1:88103-114404 GCA_012489335.1 Triparma laevis f. inornata
GCCCACCGCCCCCTACCCCCCACCCCCCCCCCCCTCCCCGCTCCGCCGACACAAATGATATCCCAGACCACCACCCCCAACACACTCACGACACCTCTGACCCGTTCTCAAACCCCGACACAAATGCAAACGGCCGCCGCCGCAACTCCAGCATAGACTCGCTGCTGACTGGCGCCTCTGCGATCGCCAACACCACCTCTGTGATTGCTGGGGGAACCCTCAACGTTGGGAAATCCCTGCTCATGAAGGGCCTCGGCTCCCTCTCCTTGACTTCTTCCTTCACTGACGATCAGGTAAGTTTAGTTCTGAATGCTTAAACAATTTCGTCGCTACTCGTGTTAGTCTAACACGGCTCTCTTCGCTCGCCGCTCTTCGCTCGCCGCAGCCCCCCACCCCCCCTACCCCCCAACTCCAGCCCCCCCAACCCACAGTCGAAGAAAAAATCCCTAAATCCTTCACTACCGGCGTGACGATCCTGGCCTCATACATCATTCGCATCTGCGTCGACCAGGGCGTCGAAGTCAACGGCCTCCAGAGCATGGACTTCATAGGCAACCTCTGCAGATTACGGGACGTCCTCGAAAATAGATTGAACAGCGCCGAAATAAACAATAAAATATGAACACAAATTCAAGAAAATAACTTTTGACATGAAATTACTTTGCTTTTGTTGTTGTTGTTGTTTTTGTGCTGCTTCGTATATTAACCCACCCCATTAACCATCCATATACCTACTACACACACATTTACCACCCACCAAACCAACTACCGTTCCTGTATTTCGCGTAGATGTCAGTGTTCGTTATCCAACTAGAATCTCCGTCGTTCTTCTGGATGAAAATTCGGAGCACGGAGTTGTCCTTAATGAAGTCGTGGTGGACCTTCATGTCCTTCCAGTCCTCCTTCCCGCCGCGCCCGGAGGCCCCGGGCACGAAGCTCAGGCTGCACTGGAACTTCACGGCCTTCAATTTGAGATCTCCGATGTAGTCAGTCATGCCGATTGGCACAGTGGGAGTCTCGGCCTGCAACGGGGGGAGGGGGGAGCGAAGCGACGAGTTAGAATGAATAATCATGCGTTGTCAGCTCGTCGCTTCGCCCTCATAGCGCCTTATCTCACCTCCACCTCAACGTTCAGCACCTGCTTGCTGTGGTCCACGCTCAAACTAGTCGTGAACATTTGAGGTAGCTTCAGCTCCAATTTGAGCCCTCCCATCGCCTTCACCGGAAAGAACTTCGCCTTCTTGTAAGCCCTTGAAAGTTGTTTGTGCTCCTCACGAAGTTGGGCCAGCTCGTTTTTCTGCAGCTTCGCCAGGGCCTTGTCGCCCTTCATCTCGGCCACCCAGTTGGCGTTCTCCCTCTCGTACTCTTCTAGCCAGAGTTCCTCCTTGGCGTCATAGTCCGCCATGCGAGCCTGTGGTGGGAATGAAGTGTGTGTGTGAGTGTGTGTTAGAAGCGAGGAGCGTTTGTGCGAGCGAAGGTGCGAGCGAAGGAGGCACGTGCTGCTCGTCATATATCCGTAACAGTCCGCCGTCGCTACTCATCCTCGCTTCGCTTCGCTCGTCCCTTCGATCGCCCCTCACCATATCGCGGTCCCTCTCCTCCCCACTCTTCTTCTCCGCAACGTAAATCGCGTGCTCATCCTGCTCCCTCTTCTGCATCGCCATCGCGTGCATCTCGTCGTTCATCTCGATGACCAGGCGCTCGGCGGCCTCTTGGCCGGACTTCTCCTCCTCTTTCTTCTGTTTCTCCCTTTCGATGGACTCTTGGCGTTCGAGTTTTTGGACTATTTTTAGGATCTAAGGGGAGAGAATTTATGACAAATTTATGCAGGGTCAGCACTTAAGGACAAAGGCGACGACCACAACGTCAAAATTTTCCCCTCTCGAACCTCATTCTTTTCCTTTCCCCTCCCAAACCCTCCCCCGGCAACAATGTTGCTGTTTCCAAAATTAAGTTGTCAAATTTAGCATTCAACGACGCTAACGGCCGCAAAACTCAAACGCACCGACATTTCCCCCTGCTGAGTGTTCGCCGACGAGTCGAGCGACTTCAGCGGCGATCTCATTTGTGTGGACATCTTGTTATAGGAAACGACTACATGACATGTGGAAGTGGCTTGCATGCTGGAAAACTGACTTTACGATCCTTTCTCTATTTCTAAACAATCATGGCCTACTTCAAGCTCTTCGCCCAACTCCCCCTCCTATCCATAGTGCCAGGCTACTTGGAGATGCAGTATCTTCCGAAATACGCGCCATTGCTAAGTTCTGTTGGCTCCAGTGGTGAGATACTGTTTACGCTGGCTGAGACAGGTCTAGTTAAGAATAATTAAGATTTTAACACACGCTCACTACGCTCGCGCAGGCCTACCACGGGCGACCGGCGCTGTTATCGGATTGCACGTCGTTGCTGGAGTGTGGATCATAGTCTGGGGCCTTGCCAGCGTAGGAGGCAAGAGGAAGTACTACATGGAGAAGGCCAGGAAGGTCCGTAAATCGCCCCCCCTCTCTGTTGTTTAAGTGCTTATCAATTCTAACCCAACACATCTTCCTTGTTCTGTTCTGTTCTGTTCTGTTCCGTTCCGTTCCGTTCCGTTCCGTAGGACGGAGAAAAAGACGTAGACTCTCGCTACGCCCTCCCCAACCTCTACGTCTCAGGCAACACCATCCACTCCAAAGCCTTCAACTGCGCCCAACGCAGCCACCAACAGGTCTTCGAGACCTACACTCAGTTCACAGTCGCGAACCTCGCGGGAGCTATCTGCTTCCCTTGCACGGCTCTCCTGAGCGCGAGCGTTTGGTTCCTCGGAAGAGTCACGTGGTCGAAGGGCTACGCGAGCTCAGAAGGCGATGCGAAGAAGAGGTACACTAGCCCCTTCAGCTACGGCATCTGGACTGGCCTCCTCAGCTCCAGTATCCTTGGTCTCATGTCCGCCGCCAAGATCGCCTTAGCCTAAATAAGTAAATCCTAGTAAATCGTTTGCTCATCACATTTATTCAATAAAAGTCGCTATAAAATTACAGTTACAACTCTACCAACCTTTTATTTTACTTCGACGAAGTGATCAAGCTGACTGTGAAACCGTACACTCCAGCGAGAACAAGCCAGTTCTGCCAGTCCTGCAGTCCCCGCTTCGGATCATGCAGCAGAATGAAGGGCCACGGGCATCGTGCTTCTGTTTTTCCCCTGGTGGTGATTTCCCCCCTCTTATTGCTGTGAGCACTGCTTGTCGAGCCTGCCGAATTGAGTTAATTTATAATGCTCTGAGCGCAGTGGCAGCGCTCAATATCGTACTCCCAGGTAGTCACTTTGCTCCTCGCTGGACTTCGTCATTTCCTTGCGCCTCACCTCTTCCGGAAACAGGGCAACCCCCCTTGCTATTCTTACTCGTAAACCCGAAGGGACACCCCCCCCCACCCTTCTCCTTCTTCTCCATTTTCCACTTCCCCGCCTGCTCCAACGCGAACTCCAACGGCCTGACGACCGCACCCTCGACTCCATTGTACACGTCAATCTCCTCGAAAATTCTAATGTTCAATGCGAACGCTACATTAGCCTCGGAAACTATACTCGAATGTTCGTAGGGCAGTTTGTCGAGGATATCCCTGTATTTGTTCTTGAAGGTTTTGGGGTTTATTCCGGGGAATTTGTAGAACATTCCGCCTGCGAAGAGCGAAGCGAGGAGTTAGTATAATGCGCTTACTATAGCTCGTCGCTCGAGCGATATACCAGTTCGTCGCTTTGCTCCTCGCTAGGCCTCGTCCTCGCAGCTTCTCACCTTCTCCACTTTCCGGCAAGTCGAGAGCTTTCCTTGCGCAGCAGGAAAGAATTTGACCTCCGCTCAAATCGCCCATGTAGCGAGTGTACGCGTGTGCAATCAGTAGATGTGGCTGGGTGCTGTTGGAGACGGACTCGAGCCTGCTCACGTAATCCTGTTCAAATCCACAATCAAATCCGTTATGTTAGAATAGAGAAGGTTGCACATGCACAAGTACATGCGCAATGACGCCGCCCAAACCAAAAACCAAACTCACCTTCGTTGCCGGACTCGCTTCCGGAAACGCGCCTGCATCCCTTTTAGCCAAGAACCTCCAATCCTTAAGCAGTCTGTCCGCGCGGTCCAACTCCACCGGCTGGTGAATGCCGTACAGCACTCCTTCGTTCTTGTCCAGCACTGCCTCGAGCATGACATAGACGTGCCACAAGTTCCCGGTTAATTTCGCGTACGCGTCTCTACTGATGTTGCCCTTGATGAAGGATCTGATAAAGTAGACGTTCTCGGCTTCTTTGTGGACCTTCTTCGTGCCGTTTTTAATGCTTTCAGACAGCTTAACAGCATGCTTCTGATTGACATGGCGGGGGTTGCTTGAAATGGAGGGAAGCATTGCCTTACGCAAGGGCAAGCTGGGGGCACGAACGTTCGAGTAGGAGGGGTCGTTCTCCTGGCCTCCTTTATTTCCGATTTGCTGTTGTTGCGCTGTATTCATTGTTGGGAAGTTATCAAGGTGGCGCATGCTTGGGCATGCCTCATGTACCTTCCTGGGGCAACTGTCGACTCAAGAATAGTGCCAGGGAAAGCTGCCTAACCCGAACCTGACCGTTTATAGCTCCCTCCTACTAACGATGCCCCCTCCAGTGTCCATGAAATGCGTCCTCGACGTCCTCAAGCTTGCTCCCACCGCCGCCTGGTTGGTAACTAGTGTGCGGGCCATCCCTGCCTATGGGAATTTGGGTTGGACGACACCTGTCGTGTGCGCTGTTTTTAGCTCGATTCTGGCTATCGTTGCTACTTGGGACATATACTTTTTTCACACGCCTCACCTGCATGGTCTTTACACGCCGATTGCAATTGAAGAGAACCAAGACGTAGCCGACAACGCGACTCAGAGTACGCAGCAGAAGTCCGACGACACGAACTTTCCCACAGAACGGGTGGCGAAGCTGAAACTGGCGATCGCTTCGGGGTTTGTGTTCTTGAGGTGAAAAACTGCGAGGACGAAGCACAGCGAGGAGCGAAGCGACGAGCATTAAGAATATTCTAAACTAGCGAGGAGCGGAGCGACGAGAATACGAAGGCGTCATAAATAAAACGAGGAGCGAGTCCAAACGAACTCGTTCAATTTGTCGCTTCGCTTCGCTCCTCGCATTAAGAACATTCTATACTACTAACTCGTCGCTTCGCTCCTCGGCTCGCTAATGCTCGTCACAGCTTTGTCTTTACCATAGTCTTCATGGCCATCGCGTACGGCACCATCAAGCCCGAGCAAGAGAACATGCCGTGCGATGGCGAGTGCGAAGGCTGCATCGAAGACCCGGATTGCTCGCTGTGGGTGAAGGAAATGGAGGACAAGTACTCTTCCGTGAACATTTGCCCGCCTGCAAAGAAGAGCGCCGACACTGATGTGACATTCAGTTGTCTTGCGGACGCTTACTGGATGTTGACGACTACGATTATTTCGTGTATTTGGCTGTGGGCGGCAGTTGGACTTCACCGGAGGGCGAAGAACTTTGTGTCGTCGAATGGAGGAGGCGGAGGCTTGGAAGAGATAGATCAGACGTTGTAGTTAAAATAAAAGATTTGGAGTCATTTGATGAAATAAAAATAATGCAATGCTTCTTGGTTCGCGTTAACAACAAAAAGCTTAGTAGGACGCCGTTGAAACGGCGTCAGCGGCATCAGCAATCATGTTGCCGGGGAACCACTTGAAATCGCCCTCGAACGGGATCATGACGTTTCCGCTGTAGCCGGGGATCAATCCCTTGAGGAGGGGAACGGAGCCCGGGACGGCCCCCTCGGCTAAGAATCCGAAGATGCCAATCATCGCCAAGCGGCCGTTGTTCACCTCCATGACGAGCCTGCGACGAGCGTAGCGAGTCGCATGAAAATGAACGATTAGCGTGTTAGAATTGCGCGGCGATAATAGCAGCGTTATTGGCGGGTCTGAGACAATCAGCACAGCAAAACTGCGGCCGCAAATAACTTGTTCGTCTCACCTCCTCTGCTTCTTCTCATCACTCATCCTGCCATTGAAGCCGAACGGATCGTAGAGGTTGAGCGGGAAGATCGACCCCTTCTTACTAGCGAACTTGCCGGGCTGGCCGCCCCTCATGTAGTGGGGCTCCTTGCTCTCCGGAATGCCCTCGAACTGGTACTCGTCCCAAACCTCCAACGCTGCGACGAGCGTAGCGAGTCGGATGAAGATTGATGTTAACGTGTTAGAATTGCGTAGCGAAGAAGGAAGCGAGTGCGTTTAGCCTAAAATTACCAACGTAGACAAATTACGACTGTAATGGTCGTATTCACAGCTCGTCGCTTCGCTCCTCGCAGTTTCTCACCTCCGATGGCGAGGATGATCTGCCACTTGCTGGCCTGCGGGAGTGCGTCCCAAAGCGCGGGCACGGATCCGACAGAGTCGAGCTTGGGCCAACCCGCGCCATCCATCTGCATGGGGAACGGCCAGGTCCACCCCTGCGCATGGACGAGGTAGCCGACGAACGCAGCCATGGCAACGCGCCCGTGCTTGATTTCAGCGTGGCGGAGGAAACCGATCGTCGCTTCCTGCCCCTCCTCCCAGAAGCCGCCCTCGAAGTCTGCGAGGTTCATGGGGTCGAAGTACTGCGTGCGTGAGCGTAGTTTCAATCACGTTTTGTTTAAGTATTAGATACAGGTTCAATAATTCGCGACATTGCGACGCTCGTCGCCTCTCGCCTAGCTCCAAAACCTACCTTGACGATCGGGTTCGCCTCGTTCGCAAAAGACTTGAGGTCGTCGAAGGACTGAATAGCCCCGCCCTTAGCTGCAATGCGCGGAGTAACGAATTCTGGTTAGATAAGAAGCAATTAAAACGCCGTGAGAAGTGCGCCCACGTCCCATGTCCATGGCGACCGATTAATTCATATTGACGCCAGGATTGTCAGTGAAACACACCCAAAGCTGTGGTTGACCAGCGCATGCAACTTTCGTTCCTATAACAACCATGGACCTTGCGTTTTTCCCGACCAAAATCGCCCCATTCAATGCATGCGCCTACCTGCAACAATGGTCGAGGCCGGAGCGTCCATGGTCTCCTTCTCCGCGACCTCCGAGTAGAGCCTCGATTGAGTTGCTGGGGCAGGTAGAGTCGTGAAAGATGAGGTTAAAGCCAAAGCACTCGCTAAACATACTGCGAAGAATTTCATTTTAAAAGATATTCCTGTGAAATGTTTTTGCATGGGCACAGGCCCCTGGCAACAGAACGGAGGCAATTACTGAGCCCAACGCGAACGTCAGGCGCGTAAAATTCTACATGTTCGTTATTTTTGCCTTCAGGACGCTGTGGTCGGGCAGCGTTCTCTCAAAATGGATCATGGTTAAAACGGTGAGGACAACAAGAAAAGATCGCCATGGCGTGTGCTGCGCTGTTGGCATGTGGTGAAGAAGGGGGGAGGTAGGGTCGGGGATTCGCAGGTTTCCGGCGATACCCAATTAATCGTTGAAATCTGACCAGCCTACGGCCCGTCCCCGCCAAAACCTGTTCCCTTGTCAGTTCTCATTCTCCAGGCGGGCTCGCTCACACCATATCGCGCTCACCCTTACAGAACAGCGAAACCGTCGTGAGAAACCTGACAGGCATCTGGGGGACCTCCCAGGTGCTCGCATCGATACTAGCAGGCATCCTCGCCGACGGCGAAACCCTCAATCGTACTTCTCTCTTGAAGATAAGCGCCGTATTTTGCTTGCTAGCGGTTGCCACAATGGTTGCCGCCGGGGCTTACGCTTTTCCTATTGAAATGACAGGGCTCGGGCTCGGATTGTGGGGGATTTTCTGGGGCATCGCTTACACTGTTTCAGAAGCTATATTCGCGTCGTCGATCCCTTATGGTTTCAGGTCGGAGGTTATGACGGCGAAGTATAATATTCTGCTTCTTTCGACTCTCTTTGGTCTGCTCACCGCCCTGTTGCTCTTCTGCTACTACGGCAACACGTGAAGCCTCGATAGTTGCGAGGGCATCATAATATTTGGTAACGTCGGAAGTTTGCTGGCGCTGCCGTGGCTCCTGAGTTTGAGTGATGATGTCGTAGAAGAGGACGTGGAGGAGAATCAGAAACAGAAACAGATCACCACCATCCTGCTTTCGAAGGCACCTCAAGATCAATCTCAAGATCAATCTGTCGTGCCAACCACCGCGTGCACATCGACAACGAACATTCCGGCGTTCATAGCGACGTCCGACGTATTTTCCTGCCTCGCCTCTGGAATGTCAATTTGCTACTTCCATATTTACTTCTACAAGCCCTAAACCTGTCTCCAATCCTTGTCCAACTACTCTACATCGTCACCGGTCTCGGCAGCGTCGCGTTTAAGAAAACTGAACTACAAAATAAGTCTCTCCATCGGTCGACTCGAAGCCACGATGCTGTCTAAATTCTTCGGCATAACGTTCCTCGTGCTCATGATTTGTTCGACGACAGTGGTTAAGACGTCGTACGAATATACAATCGCGTTTTACGTACTTAGGACGTGTCTAATGAACTCAACGAAGGCGTTGACGAAGTCCAAACTAATAGACATTATAAAAAATAAGCAGCGGGGGAAGGTGAGAACCTGCGAGGACGAAGCCCAGCGACGAGCGAAGTGACGAGCTAGAAGATAGAATTATGCAACGAGGAGCGAAGCGACCATCATTCGAACATTCATAGCTCGTCGCTCCGTTCTGAGCTAGAAGATAGAATTATGCGACGAGGAGCGAAGCGACGAGTTTCGCAATCTCCACCTCTAACACGGCTCGCTTCGCTCGCCGCAGTACTCGGCTTTTGAGTCAATAAACGCCGTAGCATGGTCAGGCTCCGCAGTTATCGGAGGGTACATCTCAAAGTCGCGCTCCATGGAAACGAATTTCGCCGTCACCACATTCATGCAGATGATCGCCTTGGTTCCGATTCTGCTCGCGTCGGTTTCCATAAGAAGAGCGGGGAGGAGGGAGGAAGAATTCTTCAGAATAAGCAGAGCTACGTTTGACAGCCCGTTCGATGATCTTCCGGCCGCAGGAGGAGATAGGGACAGTCGGTGAAGTAAGCGGGGAATTGAAGGGCGTTTGTAGGCGTAGCGCGCATACAAGGTGCTGGCGCTTCTCGTACTATCCGATCCGTCGGAGCTTACGTAGTTGTCAAGCCATCTTGATCTCCCCGGCATCCCTATTCCTGCCTTATCATCCGCGTCCTGATGATCCTGAAAAATTCTATATAGACGACGTTGGAGCTTGTAAACGGAGTTTTGAGCGTGAGGATATGGGCAACCGATGCCAATAAACACTAATGCCCGATGCGATTGCTCACATTTGCAAAACAAAGGCCTATAAACTTCTTGTTGATGTTAGGAATTTGACGAGGCGTCACTGCATATAACTTCAACTAGCGTAACTTCGATATTTTTAAAAATCAAACGATCAGCAGTTAATAACTTTGAAGCGTTTGTTATTAAAAAATGAATCTTGGGACTGTTTTTATGTCTGTATTAAGTCAACTTGGTCATCTCTTTGGTCTTGTTTACCACCTTGGATACTCAAGAGGGGCGTGTGCTCGACTTTTCCACTTTTTACCATGACCATAACACTTAACATATCCGCACGAGTCGGATTCTCAACATGTCTAGCCTTCCAAATATTAGGTGCCATCACGCTAAACGTATTCATGGAATCAGACTACGTGGTAGAGACTAAACCTTCAGGGTCTACATCAGGAAACTATACCTCGCCCGAGGTACTATCACTTTTCGTGTCTTGTTTAGCTGGGTTCGGTACTTTGAACAACCTTTTGGATTACGGGAAGAGGGTTGAGAGAGGTGGCTTGCGGTCTGACGGGCTAATTTTGGTCGTGGTGTCCCTATTTTGTCTTGGGGGAGCGCTTTGGGGGTGAGTATGTTTATCGTCCGATGGGTGGTTTGATAGATTTTTTTCAACTTTAAACGCGGGGCAGGGGGGGGTTGTTCACCCGTCTTCTGATCCCTAACACAAAATCGTCGGCAACCGTCCCGATGCTTCGTTCACACGCAGGTATTACGGGTGTCGAGGAAACAAACTCATTGACTGTGGGGTGCTGTGGTGCGACGTCGAGGAGAATGGCAACTCCAGTGGGGCGATGCTACCTGTAGGGTTGCTCTACGTTCTGGGCCGCTTGTCTCTTTGTTGGCGCTTTTTCTTCGCAGGTTTTTCCATCATCACTCGTGCAAACACGAATGCACGAATGTAAATCAACGTCAACGTCGCCGTGTCGACTCCAAGAATAGCATCGTCATAAGCGGAGGCGGCGAAGACTCAGATCTGAGCCAACCCCTCACACTGCCCTCACACAACACACCAATCTCCAACAACAACCACTCGACATTCTCTCATTTTCTCTTCGCCGGAACAATCCTCTACCTCTTCGTCCTCTTCGTCCTTTCCACATTACTCCCCAACGTGTGGGGCAAGTTCACACCTCCAGGGATAGGTGAGGAACTGTCTCGGAGCTCAGCGACGAGCTGGGAATGCACAATTCCGGTCGTTATTTGTCTGCACTAGTAGCTTTAGTTTAAATGCTCAAGCCGCTATCATCTTTACGTAAGTCTAACTCGTTAACTCAAAACTTCACGCGACTCGCTACGCTCGTCGCAGCCAGCAACTTGGCGCTGATCATTACCAATAAGGAGTACGCAGGAAGCGAGTACATGTACGCTTACATGTCAACGTTTAACGTTTACGTGAAGGGGGGTGTTGTTGTAGCTAACGTCTTCCCTGACACGCTGATTTTTTACGGCGGCCTTATATACATGGTCGTCGCTGGTGTTGTTCTGAGGCGAAGGGTTTTTACAAAATCAATCGTTATGGGAGGCGTCCTAATGGCGATGACCACGTTGATGGCGGTCTACTGGTCCACGAACATTTGTGGGAGGTGAGACGACGAGAGAAAGAGAGAGCGACGAGGATGCAAATATCTCGCTCCTCGCACTAACCTACATTCTAAACTAACTCCCCCCTCCCCTCCCCTCCTCGGCTACATCCTCCATCAGGCCACGTTCGCGGTCTTGACTATCGCCACCTTTTGGCACGCTGCCTCCGCGTGGTATTACCTCACGCCCGGTCTGTTGCTCTGGATCGTGGACAGGTTCTTGAGGGTTTCTGAAAGGAAGAGTAAGCGGGCAAGAATCTTGGACGTCAGGGTTGTAAACGTGGGAGGCGGGGAGAACGTAACATGGTTTAAGGTAGGGGTGGGAGAGGGGGGGAAGAAGAAAGAGGAGGAGGAGGGGGGAGAGTGGTAAAGTCTTCCTCCTGCCCGATTCGCACGTTCGGAGACGTTTTGAAGTTCTTCGTAGGCGGCAGCAAGAAGAATAAGAAGACGACAACAACGCCTGCCTTCGAATTCAACGCCGGACAGTACGCATTCCTGCACGTGCCTTCAATCAGCAAGGTCGCACACCCGTTCACCATATCTAGCGCTTCTTCCCAACGCACACAAACCGTGGAGTTCTGCATCAAAGCCGTCGGCAAAAACCCGACTCAGTTCACGCAGAAGATTAGACAACTCGAAAGCTCCAATTTCAAAGCTTTGGAGGCGTCAGTGGAGGTGAGACGCAGCGAGGAGCGAAGCGACGAGCTGAGAATACGATACTCACGGTCGTAATGAGTCTCCATGAGGAGCGAAGCGACGAGTTTCGCTATCTCAACCACTAACACGCTCGCTGCGCTCGCGCTCGCTTCGCTCGCCGCAGGGGCCTTATGGCCTCTCCGCAAATTTAGATCCGTTGAGTCATGAACACCTCGTCCTCCTTTGCGGAGGCATTGGCGTCACCCCGTGCATCTCCATCTTGAGGGATATTTTGTCGGAGTTTGAAGAGGGCAGGGGGAGGGGTCGTTACTCCTTCTTGAAGAAAGTCGACTTCGTATGGGTGGTTAGGGACGAGAAGATACTGAATTTGTTTGCGGAAGGTGAGAAACATGCAAAGAGCGAAGCGACGAGCTGGGAATCCGTTATATTTCGTTCATTATTCAGCTGCGCTAGGAGCGTCAGTCTAGATATCGATACCCTATCACCACTACGCAATTTTAACTCGTTAACTGCAATCTTTATGCGACTCGCTTCGCTCGTCGCAGTCTTCGAGGCTAGCCTCAAGTACCACCCCGTCATCAACGTGCATTGCCACGTGACCCGAACTCGAACCAACGAGCACGACGACATCGAGGGACAAGAGAATCAAGGTTGGCGTGCCACATTTGTCAAGGACGGCCGACCCGACCTAGTTCAGTTGTTAAGAGACGACGAAGGCATCAGCGACGTTACGAAAACCCAAGTGTCTGCGTGCGGACCCACCAGCTTAGTCGGCTCCGACAGCTTCGCTGCAAAGAGCGTTGGCTGCAATTTTCATAGTGAGGCGTTCGAGTTCTAAAAAAAGTAAAGCACGTCTAAAATTTTTCAAAAAATAAATAACGATTTATCTATTCACACCAACCTCAACCTCAACTTCCGTTATTAACTAATCCTCTCCATCATCATCAAACAAGAAGTAACACCCCGCCGCTTTCTGCTCCTGATCCTTCCTCGAGTTCTTCTTATTAATCCTTGGCCTAAAATTAATAGGATCCCTCCTAAACGTAACATCCAACCTCTTCAAAAAATTATTAAAGCCTGAGAACGACGCGTAGCGACATCGAATGAATGATTGGCGTTTAACAGGTTAGAATTGCGTGGTGATGATAGTGGCGTTGAACCGTTGACTGGAGCTACTAGCGCAGCTGAATTTCGAGCGCAAATGTCGTATTCCAAGCTCGTCGCTTCGCTCCTCACAGTGCCTCACCTTCATTGACATTCCTTGGCGCCGTAGCAGTACACTCAACTCCAGGAATACCCTCATAAACAATAACACGATCCGCCATAGCCGTAGCCATAACAAAATCGTGTTCAACCAAAAAACACGTTTTACCCATATGATTCACTATCCATCTTTTCATGACTTTAGCGGCGATGACACGTTGTTCGCAGTCTAAACCTGCACTTGGCTCGTCAATTAAATAAACGGATGCTGGTGTACCTAGACATATGGTGATCGCCAACCTCTGCATTTCTCCTCCTGATAAGGAACTAACCTTTAAATCTTCGAGCTCCTCAACTTGAAGAGCTCGAACGACGAGAAGACGGAAGAGACGATCGCTGAGAGAGGAGTTTATGGTTTCCTCGAGAAGGTCGCGGACGGTTCCCTCGAACCTAAGACGAGCGTAGCGAGGAGCGGCAAGCGAATTGAGACGTGTTAGAAACGAGTAGCGAACGAAATGACGCCGACGTGGAAACTGGAGCTACGGAGCGGCAGCCTCATATCGAACGAAATAAACGCATTTCCAGCGGAGTCGCTTCGCTCCTCGCTCGCGGCCTCTCACCTCCTGTGTTTGGGGTTGTTGTTTTGCGTTTTGTAGGACACGCCTAAACTCGCCAGGGAAGGATTCGCCGTGTCTGCGTCTGCTCCATCTGCGTTACTGCCGATGGTGGATTCCTTGCCGCGCTGATCTTTCGTGTTTCCAGCCAACAGCTCCATGAAGGTCGTCTTGCCGCAACCGTTCTCCCCCATTAAAGCGATGACCTCGCCGTCCCTGAAGTCTCCCGCCTCGATGTTCAAAGTGAAGGAGCTTCCCGGTTTCGAATCCGGCTTTGCCTGCGACGAGCGAAGCGAGTCGCATGAAGATTGACGTTGACAAGTTAAAATTACGTCATGACGACTTTAACTTAAGCGTTGAGTCTGAGGCTACCAGCGGAGCCGAATTACCAGCGCAAATGTCAAGGTTTGCAGCTCGTCGCTTCGCTCCTCGCAGCGCCTTACCTCTTCCCCCTTCCCCACCGTCGAGTACGTTTTGCTCATAGCGGGGTAGCGAATCGTTCCCATTTTACCCACCACCGCCGCCTGCTGTTGTCCTTCCTCCAACTCCCCTCCAACCTCATCGTTAACAAAGAAATCAGTCGCAGCAACCTTGAATGTCAGCGCGTGGTTCCTGAACCGCATGTTCTCCTGCGAGCGACGAGCGTAGCGAGTCGAAGTTTTGAGATAACGAGATAGAATTACGTAGCAAATGAAAGCGACTTGAGCGTTTAGACTAACACTACTAGCACAGATGAATTACAAACGTAATTGTCGCATTCCCAGCTCGTCGCTTTGCTCCTCGCAACTTCGTACCTGCTCGATATAACCAGCTAAAAACTGATTGATCCCATTCCTGACGTTGCTCCTCTTGGTGACGACTCCGTAGGCTCCGGGGCTGCCGTACAGGCATTGGACGAAGTCGGACATGTAGTCTAAAATGGCGAGGTCGTGCTCGACCACGACGACGTACTTGCTCATGGCGGCCTGTTCGCCGCCCTCCCACATGTTCTTTTCGCAGAGCGCTCTGAGGCGATTGAATTGTGTTGACGTTGTTAGAAAATCGTACGTAGTTTAACTCTACTAGCATATTTAGCTTCGCTTGAACTCTCACCTGATGGCCTCCGTGACCTGAAGCCTCTGCTTGACGTCCAAGAACGACGTGGCCTCGTCGAACATGTAGACATCGGCGTCCTTCACCAAAGTGCAAGCCACCACAAAGCGCTGCAGCTCTCCTCCGCTCAGCTTTCCCACGTCTCTCTCCATCAGATGCATGAGGTCTAGACTCGCGCAAATCTCGTCCATCTTGTTGCGCTCGTCGCGGTGCTTGATCATGTCCTTGACCTTCTTCCCACGAAGGCGCCTCTGGAAGGCGGCGTCGAGCTGGGGCTTGACGGCCACCTTGAGCTGATTCTGCGATGAACGGCGAGCGAAGCGACGATTTAGTATAGAACGTTCTTAATGCGAGGAGCGAAGCGACGAATTGAACGAGGAGTTTCAATATGAGCGGTGTTTTCGAAGAGCCTCCTCGTTGTAATTATGACGCCTCCGTAATCTCGTCGCTCCGCTCCTCGCTAGTTTATAATGTTCTTAATGCGAAGACCGAAAGCGACACATCCAAGGAGCGACAGCGGTACATCCGTGGGCTTCGTCCTCTTGCTTCTCACCTCCAGCACCCTCGTGAAGTAGTTCTGCAAGTCACTCCCCCTATAATACGTGACGATCTCCTGCCACTCTGCAGGGCTGAGAAAATTCCCCAAGTTCGGTTTCAAAGTTCCGCTGAGGATCTTCAGAGCGGTTGACTTGCCGATGCCGTTCGTACCCAATAGGCCGAGGACGCAGCCGGGACGAGGGTGAGGAAGGCCGTGGATTTTGAAGCTGTGGTAACGACGAACGGCGAGCGAAACGAGCCGAGGACGAAGCCCGAGGGGCGAAGCGACGAGTTAGTTTAGAACGTTCTTAATTCGAGGAGCGCGTAATCGTCATATTCCCCAGCTCGTCGCTTCGCTCCTCGGTTCGCCGCTCCTCTCCATTTCTCACCTGTTCGGACCGTATCTGTGGGTAGTATCGGTCTCCAAATTCGCGGGCAGCTTGACGACGCTGACGGCCTCACCGGGACACTGCTTCGCCCTGTTCACGCAGGTGGCGCACGCCTATGAAATGTTACGATTCGAAGGTTAGAATGAACATGAACAACACACTAAACTCTCACTAAACTCACCAACTCGGAAATAACGACCGTCTTCTTCTCCACCTGAATGCAGTGGCCTTTGGAGCAGGTCTTGGCGTGGCGTTTTAAGTAGGCGTAGGCGGCGCTGTTGGGCTTGCACTTGTCGGGATCGATAATGACGATGCTGTGGGACGTGGAGGGAGAGGGTTACGAATGTTAGTTGAAGGAAATGTTTATTCGATAGCCTACGGTAACGTAATACAAAATCAAGCCCCAGCTGCTCCTTCTCTAAAACGCAAACAATTTCCCCGGCCCGCTTCTCCCCACCCAATTCCCCCTCCCCCCACCATATTTCCTTCGGTGGTCCTCGACAGGCACTCCCTCCTCGCTCCAGTCCAGTTCTATCCTAGACGCCGCTCCTCACTCACCGTTTCTCCACCTCGTCTCCGGTAGCTTTTTTCCTGACGAACTTGGACATGACGTGGCTATCTAAGCGTTCTAGAGCTCGAATTCGTCTTCCAGATTTTTTTGCCAGGACCTGTGCTCTCTTCAATAGGCACACTTCCCAATCCCCCCCAATTCTAGAACATCACCAAGCGCCTTCAACCCCCACCACCACTCCACCCGATGCGCAGGGTGAAGTCCTTGAAGAAGGATCTGAACTTGACTCACGAACAAACAATGTGTGGTGAGCCGAGGGGAGCCTGCAATCAAGACCGAAGAGTCGACGTCCATGCTCAATTTTTGTTTTAATAGCGAACGCTAGAACCGCAAAATTTACCCTCACGTCTAAATCAACAAAAATTCACAGATCAGTCTACCACCCTTTCGACTACTGCGGCTTCAATACCTCGTTCCATAGTTTCCAAAATAAAAGACGCTCCTCTGCTCATGCTTTTCCTCTCCGAGGAGTGGGATCAGGTGAGAATCGGGTTGGCGTTAGGGAATAATTGGTTTGAAGTGCTAGAATATTGTGAGATTAGCGATGCTGATTTGTTGAAAGTTTGAATGTTGGGTATGGGATCTGCGAAAGTACGTTAAATGTTAGCGACTAACACACGCACACGCTGCCCCCCTCATCCACAGATTCGAGAGAGGTTGAGTGGCGCCGGAGACAGTAGTGACGACTTGCAGTTCGAGTTCTCGGACTTTGAAATCAGGGAGGCGAAGAAGGTGAGCGACGCTAATTTCGCGATGAGATATTTCGAAGCGAAATTAAAACTCGTGGCCGTTCAGCGCTAAGTCCAGCTAGGCGAAGGACGTATTTCTTCAATATCACCCCCGACGAGAATACTAACAAATACACACACAGAGACGTTTGATCCTTCAAGAACAAATCCTAGAAGAACGTAACGGCCTCACACCAATGATACAGGCTATCGTCAATAACAGCACGCCCGCGGACATAGTTCCTTCGATGTTGGTTGCGAATGATGTGGATAAGTTTGAGGTGGAGAAGAATTGTTGCGCTAATCCTAATAAATTTGGAGAGGTCAGAAAATGCGAGGACGAAGTATAGTGAGGAGCGAAGCGACGAGCTGAGAATACTGCTAGTAGCTCCAGTCTCAACGTCGGTGTCGCTTTCTTCGCTACTCGTTTCTAACACGTCTCGCTTCGCTCTTCGCTCGTCTAAGCTTCCGCTCCACTACGCCGCGTGCTGCAGGATCGATGGGCACAACTTAATCCAGCTCATTATTGAGAAGTTTCCGCAGGCGGTCAACATGAGGGACAGTGTGAGGGGCCTCACCCCGCTCGAAATGCTCGAAGATAGAATGAAGGTACGAAGTCGCGAGGACGAAGCCCAGCGAGAAGCGAAGAGACAATTACGATCGTAATTTTCCCACGCTACTAGCTTTAGTCGAAGCGCGCAAGCATCTTTCTTCGCTACGCAATTCTAACTCGTTAACTCCAAACGTTCACGCTCCTCGCTAATGCTCGTCGCAGGTTTTGTCTCGGAACGTCATGAAGAGGGAAAAGAGGGCTCGAATAACAAAGAACTTTCTACTGCTTAAAAGGAAGACGCAGGAGTACGGGCCGGACAGCCAAATGCGCATTTGCTTCAAGCTCTGCGTGAACTCGATGCTGTACTATAGGAGCCTTCTACCGCATCAGGTGCCCAACGAGGATATTACGCTGCCCTCTTCGAGGAGAATAAACGGAACAGGCGAGGAGTTCGTATACAAAGTTATCGTGGAGTGTAAATTGGGGGGATGGGGGCAGTTCGCGGAGGACGTTTTGAGCTACCTAGGTTTTGAGAAAAGAGAGGAGGAAGGGATGCTCGTTGAAATGGTCGTGGGCGAAGAAAAAAACGTAGACGAGGGAGAAGGCAAGGAGGAGGGCAAAGGAGGAGAAGAACCGCATGGTTACGATAAGCCGAGCTATAGTTTAAGTAGATCCTCGTCGCATTCTCAATTCTTCGCCACAGCAGCATAACAGGGTTAAAACGAAACGAAATTAAAAATTTACTTTTAGAATTTTTTTAGACGCGCTTTACTTTACTAGAACGTTCTTAATTTTGTCGTTGTTTTCGTTCGTTGTTGTTGATTTCACTCGTCCACCAGCTCTACAGGACGCCTGCAAATAAGTGGTTATGGTGGCGCTATTGAAGAAATACGTCCGTCGCCTGGTTGGACGTTCAGAGTGGAGCGGCGACGAGTCACTGAGGGCCGCCCTGCGAGCACTGAAGTCGTAGACAGTTAGGGCTGTTTCTTCAATAGCGCCTCCAAACCACTTATTTTCGGGCGATATCGAGTAGGTGTAATAACGACGGAGGAATCCTGGAAAATATTAAATGTACATTGTGAAACGTTTGAGAATCAAGAGGTAGAATTACGGATAATCGTTGTAAAGGATACGTTCGTTTTTGCCTATAAAAAGAAACACTATTTTCTACACCTACTCCTACCATTTAAACCTAATAAAACCTAAAAACCATCTCCTAAATCCTACTCTTCACGCAACTGTAGCACTCACCAAACGTGATAATAAAGAAAAAGATAAATACTCCCCGCAACAAAAATAAAACTCGCACCCACAACCGGACTAATCGGCTTATAAACTTCCTTGAACCTTAAATTCTTCGAGTTTCGAAGGAGTTTACGGCGCTTTGAGAGTTGACCGACTTGGGGTATTTTTTTACGACGACGGACGAGGTCTTGCTTTTTTACGACGTCTGTGATTAGGCCGACGGCTTCGGGATCGAAGTCGGAGCTGTCCATTTTCTTTTAAAGTTGGATTGAAGCGAGAGGGAGAGAGCTGGGGAGAGAAAGTGTTAGATTTTTATAGGAGAGCGAAGAGAGTTGGACACGAATAAAGCAGGAATTGAGAACGACGGGGAGTCAACATGGTTTCATGCATGTCATTCCAGGAACATTTACAGAACGTAGGCAGAGGCAAAGGTAAGTCGTATTTCGCGCATAAAAGTGCATATACCCTTGACGAAAGACCTTCGATATCACTAGCACCGTAAATTCCTAGATAAGGACTCCCAAAATAAGCTCGGAGCAGTTTAGTTTTTTGAGTTTGTTTATGGCTATTATTCAATATCACAACCAGTAACGCAGGGTTTGAGTATCGGGAATTGGAAGGGATATTGATAAGAGCGAGCTGCGAGCTTCATAACCGTGTCAAAACATACCTTAAAAATGCAACACAGGTAGGTTTTCCACTCAGCTTTTTAGTCAATCTGCTGCAATGTCGCAGCAGATTGACTAAATGGCGAACAATGATCAACGAAATAAAAAAACGCGGCTCTTCGCCATACTGGTGCGTCACTCAAACTAATTGCGTCGCTCTGATACCCTTAATTCACGTTTTAACACTTCATTGAAGAAATTAGAGGTCGATTTGCCTCCGACGGTTGCGGCCTACTACGGCCATGGCTTCGTTCAGCGAATTTACAGATTATACGTACTCAACGTATTAAAACTTACGTTGCACTTTATCAGGGTTGATAAAGCCTCGCATTGTCGTTAAAATAAGTTCTAACCCTCTTTTATTCACTTTAATAGGCTTAGTATCAGGCAAGTAAAGAGGGAGATATCGTCAGAAGCTCACTTCGTTCGATCCATCGTTAGAAACGACTCGGCTTCCATCTCGAAGCCGCTTCGTTTGAAGCGACTAGGGATACCGTCTTCTTGACCGTTGAAGCGGAGAAAGACGCGTGGGCGTGGGTTTTTGAGAGAGGGAAGAGAGGGGAGCGAATACGCAGAAGAATGTCGGTGGCAGATTTTTAGATGCGAAAGTTGCGCTATTGGTGATGAACGGCAAGCTGCAGTTAATGTAGTACAACGACTGTAGTCCGACGTAGCCCAACAACGCTATGATAACCCCAGTACCTCTCTAAACAAGCGTCCAATTCTAACTCTACGTCGCCTTCGCTCCTCCTCCCCACTTCGCTCCTCTCCCACAGCTGCGGCAACACCGCCACCCACTGGTGTCTCCACGAGAACTCCAAAGACAGCATCTTCTGGAACACCCCCCGCATCCATGAGTCCACCAACTACCACGAAAACCTGGAGGAAGGAGTGTACACCGGCCCTAAAAAATTCCTCTTCAAATATCTAGCAACTCAACAATACCCTGGAGCGTTTCAACATACCAGAGGACTACATGACGGGGAATCTAAAATTAATGAACTCGCCGTATACGTCGTCTCGGTGGTTCCGGAGGAGACGGAGGCTTTGAAGACGCTGTTCGGAATGTATGGAGTTGAGATTGTGGTTTATGATAATATGAGCTTTTTTCCGAGAAAGTTGAATGGATATGAGACTTTCGGAGGTGAGACCGTAATACGAAGGCACCGTCACTTCGACTACACTACTACTTCTTTCTAACTCGTCGCTTTGCTCCTCGTTCGCTTCACTCCCCAGTCGATCGCGCCGCAGCCCTCAAAGGAGGACTCATCACCACCGGCTATAACCCCACTCTCGTGGTCGACTGCGGGACCATGCTGACCATGACCGCGGTCGATACCCACAACAAGCTGCTCGGAGGAGGAATCGTGCCAGGGCTGCAGACGCAGTTCGACGCTATGGGGGAGAAGGGGGCGAATTTACCGAAGTTGAAGGTCGCGTCTAAGGTGAGATAATAGATAATAATATGCCTTGCCCAACCCCCCCCCTCCTCAATCACAAACCCTGACCCCAATCACAAACAATCGTAGGATGGCAACGCCGCCTCCGTCGGCAACGAGGTCCGCCTCCTGAACACCCAAGGAGGCTCCCTCCAACGCTTCACCCTCAACACAAACGTCTGCATGCGCAACGCAGTCATGCACATGGTAGCCTCAACCATCCGAGAGAACACCTGCGCCTGGGCCACCGCGATGGAGGAGGAAATGGAGGAGGAGGAGAAGAAGAAGAAGAAGAAGAACGGAAAGAAGAAAAAGAGACCGATGGGGTACGAGGATTTTAAGTATCACGTTATTTTCACGGGGGGGGATGGAGCGGTTACGATTAGTCTACTCAGGGAGGCGAACGACGAGGACGTAAGTATAGTAGATAGATAGTTTTTGGGTGATCGCTTAATTACCAACGTTCTAAATTCTAACCCCAAACGCTCGTCTCCACCCCCCCCCCCACACAGGGAGGAAGAATCCCAAACAACGAACCCATGTCAATGAACCGAGGCGGCGTAGCTAGCGGCCACTCCACCTCCGCCCCCATCCTCTCCAAAGGTAAGAAGCTGCGAGGAGCCTAGCGTCTAGCTACGAATACGACATTAGCGCTCATACCCCGGAAACTTGCAAGCCACTTTCGTCGTTACGCAATTCTGACTCGTCAACGCCAATCCTCACGCGACTCGCTACGCTCGTCGCAGTCTCCGTAAGCTACAACAAAGCCCTCATCCATATCGGAATTAAATCCCTCTGCCGCCCCGACATCAAGCTCATCAAAGGAAAGAGAATGGCGAGCTCCGAATTTGATGACGGGAAGACGTATTTGGGGACGATGATGGAATTGAACGACGACGATGAGAAGATTGTCGAGAACGGTATTCCGAAGTTTTTGGCCAAGTACGATGACGGAGATGAGTACTGGAGTACGTTTGACGACGCTTTGAGGGCTATGAGGCATTATGAGTATTTACTGAGTTCGGGGGAGTTGAAGAAGCTGCAGGAGGAAGGGTTGATTGACGGGGTTGAGGGGAGGGATTTGGGGCACGAGTTGTTGGGGAAGGGGGGGGATAAGGATGAGGATGATAGTCTTATCGAAATTGTGGGGGAGAAGCCGGAGGAGGCTAAGAGCGCGGGGATGAAGAGTAAGGGGAGTAAGGGGAGTAAGGGGAGTAAGGGGAGTAAGGCAACGGTTAAGAGTAGTGGGAAGGGTTCGAAGGCTAAGGAGAAGCCGGTGGAGGAATCTGAAGAGGAGGAGGAAATCGAGGAGGTCGAGGAGGTCGAGGAGGTCGAGGAGGTCGAGGAGACCGAGGAGAAGGAGAAGGAGAAGGAAGAGGAGGAAGAAGAAGAAGACTCAGTCTCAGAATCGTCGTCGTCCTCCTCCGCCACCCCTCCCCCCAAGAAGAAACCGGCCAACCCTCCTCGCAACTCTAAACGCAAACCCTCCACCCCCCCACCTCCTCTAAAAAACCCCCCGCCCCGAAGAAAGCGAAGGCCAAAAACCCCCACCCCCAAAAAACCCAGCAACTACCTCAACTGCAAAGTCGCCAAGCACTTCGGCTCCGAAGCCTACCCCGGAATCGTTCAACGCAAAAACGGTTCCTGGTGGAAGATCCTCTTCGACGACGGAGACAGGGAGGACTGGGAGGAGCACGAGGTAAAGACGGGAATGAAATTGTGGAAGGAGAAGTTCGGGGATGGGGATAGTATGGATGAGAGCGTTTTGGATGTGTAGCGTTGGGGGTGGGGTTTGTCAAGTTTGGGAGGGTTAAAAGTGGAGTAACGAGAGGAGAGAGGGTTGGAAACATTGCGAGTTTTTATATAATTTTTATTTTAATGCGGGCTGGTTTTTTATTATTTGATTTTGATGGATTAATTTGTTGAGAATGGAGGAAAGTTTGTGTTTGAGAAACTGTAGTTTTTAGTAAACGACAAAGTACGAACGCAAAATGCAATTCAAGAATTGGGCTTTAGTACTACTTCGAAAAGTCTGCATATTCAGATTTCACTCCCATTCAAGTTCCCCCTAGTTTTAACTTTTTTGTCATCGCAAAAGTTGAGAAAGGTGGGAAGAAATAATCGAGAGGATTTTGGGATTTTAACACAGCCCCAATTAGCCGACTCTTTTTACTATCTCTCCTTCAATTTACGTCCTACGCCTTAGCATATCAAACACCGAGCTTCCTTAGCTATCACCTCCTACCACAGCCCCCTTCCTCTCCCCGTTGATCGTGTCTTTGAATCAATTTAAGGGAAACACGACCTCTCTCGGCCTCCTCCTCCGCTGCCTTTTCACCTTCAAAACTGAGCCCCCTCGTCCTCTTAACCCTCCTTTAAACCCTAATCTCAACCATAATCATGAGTGGTCCGCCAATCAAACGTAAACGGTCGTCCTCAAAGATCTCAAAATCAAAAAAAAACACCCAACGAATCACCACAGTTCCCGAGCCGCAATCCGCCACCGTCGGAGTAGCGATATTGAAGAAGGTCAAGAAACTCGGAGTCGCTAAAAAGGAGGATGTGGAGAAGGGGAATATCGTGGCGGTTGATGAGGATATTGAAGAGGATATTGAAGCGGAGGATCTTTTTTGGGAAGGTGAGAACGCAGCGACAGCGAAGACGGAAGCGACGGAACTGGAGGACGCGTCGATGACGACGCAGCGATCGTAATTTCGTTGTAGCGCTGGAGCTTCGAACGCAGCAGTTGAGAACGCAGCTGCGATCCAACTATCACCGCCACTTAATTCTAGCTCGTTAATTCTAACTCGTCGCTTCGCTCCTCGGACGTTCATCCTCGACTCGCTTCGCTCGTCTCCCCACCGTCTCAGTCGAAACAGTAATGGGAAAGCGCACCCGCTCCGGCAAAGTCGAGTACCTCGTGAAATGGCGCGGCTACGACATCTGCGATAACACGTGGGAGCCGCAGGCTAATCTTAGCGATTCGGCGTTGAGGGAGGCGCAGAAGTTCTCGAGGAAGAAGAAGGAGAAGAGGGAGATTTCGGAGAGGGAGGTTAGGAGGTACGGAGGCGAGGAGGGGCGGACTAATTCTGCGAGTTTCTATATCTCCTATTTCCACCATTAACACGCTCCCACGCTTTTTGGCGCCTTGCTCGCCGCTCCTCGCAGGTTGGGTTTAATTATGAACTTCGATAATTCTGTCAATAATTCTGCCAATAATTCTGATGTTTCTAGTCGCGTTACTAATAACGTCACCGTATCACCTAGCACATTATCAACTCAAACCCAATCCCACCAATCCTCCCCCGATCTCCCACCTCCACTTATCTTCGCATCCTCAACTCCTCCACCTACATCCCTCCGAACTCCCTCCGACCTCTCAATAACGATTAACTGGACTGACAGTATTAGTTATATGAATGTTAAAAGAGTTAATATTAATGACCCTGATTCAACGAGGGTCATCACGCAGATGAGGAGGGAAGGAATTCCGGTTATTTTAACTGAACATGAAGGATGGGCTGATTTCGCGAAACCGTGGTTAGTTAAGGAGAAGAACGGAGAGAAGAACTGCGTGAAGTTGAACGTGGCAAGAATGGGTGAAGACGTGGGCGAGGAGTTGGTGCCGGTTGTCAAGAAGAACTATAATGCGGGGGCGCCGATCTGTGGGAATATTATGGTGAAGACTTTTTTGGAGGGGTATTGGGGGAAGAGTAGTGAGCTTTATTTGCATCAGTGGCAGTTTACTCTTAGGTGAGAAATAGAAGATCGAGTGTGAGGGCTACTCTACTCAGCTTCACTGTCTCCACCACCATCTCCCACCACTAACTCGTCGCTTCGCGCCTCGTCGTCGCTTCGCGCCTCGTCGTCGCTTCGCTCCTTGTCCCTCCACAGCATGGAAGCCGGCGCCAAAATGTGCAACAAGAACACCCCCCTGCCCTTCTTCGGAATCGACCTCCTCTCCTCCTGGCTCGACCTCCCCCAGTGCAAGAACGACAACCCCCTCCAGTACCTCTTCATGGGCTCCTCCGACACCTTCTCCCGCCTCCACCAAGACAACGGCGGCCTCTGCATAACAATCTCCCCCATCGTCGGCGAAAAGGAAGGCGAGGAACTGCGAGGAGCGAAGCGACGAGCTGAGAGTGCGTTGATTCCGTTCGTTATTCGACTGCACGAGTAACCCGAGTCTAGATATCGACGCCACTATCGCTGCCCACGCAATTCTAACTCGTTAACACCAATCTTCGTGCGACTCGCTACGCTCGTCGCAGCCGTCATGGTCCACCGAGACGATCACATGTGCCTGTACCACGGAGAGGCGAACGTCAACGAACCCGATTTTCACAGGTTCCCGATGCTAGCGAACGCGAGGGTTTGGAAGACGACGGTAGGTCCGGGGGAGATTCTCCTCATGCCGGAAGGAACATACCATCAGTGCCGCAACAAAACGGACTGCCTATCCTACTCCCGCTTCCACCTCGACACGTTGAACCTCCCCTCCTTCATCCAATCCCTTTTGGACAATGACGCGCCCGAAATAGATCACGCCACGATACTGTGGAACGCATGTAAAGATTTAATGGATAAAAATGACGCGTTGATTGATAGGGCGACGGAGGCGAGGAAGCAGGTGAGAGTGAACGTTTAGGACGACAGCGAGGAGCGAAGCGACGAGCATTACGAACACTCTATACCAGCGAGGAGAGGAGCGACGAGATAACGAAGGCGCGAAAAATACAACGAGGAACAAGACCAAATGAACGAGTTGGCTCTTCGAAAACGCCGCTCATATGGAAACTCCTCGTTCAATTCGTCGCTCCGCTCCTCGCATTAAGAACATTCTATACTAACTCGTCGCTTCGCTCCTCGGCTCACTTCGCTCGCCGTAGAAAAAACCGTGCCCTCCGACGACTGAAGCTGACCTTAAAGTCGTCGAAACTCTCCGAACTCTCCGCCACTCTTGCCGAGAGCTCGCCATGCGCTGCTCCCTCTCCCAGAGCGTGATCGCTAACTCAATATCCTCGGAGGCCTTCAATTGGGAGCACTGCTACGAGGATATTGATCTGGGGCTGCACGAGTTTAGGTATAGGAATTTGGCGAAGCTGCCGAAGATGGTGAAGAGGGATGAAAGGAGGTGAGAGGAATGACGACATGGGACGACAGTGCGTGTTGTGGGATTGGAGTGCGTGCGTTTTCTAACCCTCGTTGTTTTGCAGTGGTCAGCAGGTGGCTACGATAGTCAGTCTCGCGGCGGCTTCTCCCGTGCCGGACGACAATGGTCCGTCCTTGATCGCCGACACGCACATTGACATGTCCGAGTTTGAGCCCGTAGCCGCTGCCGCTTCCTCCGCCCCGGAGGTCGACACCTCATCCAGGGGCTTGACCATTCCCGTTTCAGACTTCAAGACCTTCCTGCGCAACAACCCCAAAGCCCAGCAAGAGGCAAACCGCCAAGAAGTCTGCGCGGTGACGAAGCTGGATTTGAAGGAAGGCGACATCATCACCATCGTGCACCAAAACAGGCTGATGCAGTGCACGATTCTGAGGTCGATCAGGGGAACGCAGGGAGCGTTCGTCTCGTTCGACGGGTTCGGGAAAGAGTACGACGAGCTGCATCCGTTGGATATGTTGAAGGACACTCTTGGCAACGGCAGGCGTGAAATTGACGCCAAGGTGAGTGTGTGTGTGGGGTGGGGGGG
>BLQM01000043.1:6219-18147 GCA_012489335.1 Triparma laevis f. inornata
AATGCCGTCCTCGTTCAGTTCCTCCTCCCAGTCCTCCTCCTCCACCCCTGCGTATTTATTGACCTGGGACGCCACCTTCTGATCGTTCTGCACGAACTTGCCTCCGCCCGTCCTGTGGGCATAGTCGAAGTCCGTGTCTTTTCTTCCCCAGTTTGCCTTGTCCGCCATCGCGTGCGAAGTTCCGAAGCCGGGGCAGTACTTGGCCTGTTCTTCTTCCGTCAGCAGGTCGATGACGGCTCCGACATCCTCTAGCGCGTCCGCCTTGTACAGCATGTCGAGCCGCTTCCAGATCATCTTCGCTGGCTTGGTGTCCCACATGTCCCTGTAGTGCTTCATGGTCTTGTCGCTGTTGGCGTAGCTTTTCGGAAGGCCGTACTTGAAGTGCAGTGCGACCATGAGCGCGTCGTCGTGGGGCTGCCAGCCCCGAACTATAATCTCCTCCTTCTCCTTCTTTGTGAGCTTGATCTTGACGTAACCGGCCGATTTGGCGGCCTACGATGAGCGTAGTGAGGAGCATTAGCGAGACGAGGAGCGAAGCGACGAGTTAGTTGAATGTTCTTAACGTTCGTCTGGGAGCCTCATTTCGATCGCAATTGTCGTATACACAGCTCGTCGCTTCGCTCCTCGCAGTTTCTCACCTTTTCGCCGGCCTTTCTGACCCTGGTCTTCTCCTGTGCGAGCCGAGGACGAAGCCAGAGCGAGGAGGGGAGGGGGGAGTTAGTATAACAGAACGTTCGTAGTGCTTGTCGCTTCGCTCCTCGTTGTCGTCGTTCGCTCCTCAAAACTTCTTCGCACCTCCTTCGCAACCTTCTCGGCCTTGCTCGCGATGGCCGCCTCGACGAGCTCCTCCCTCTCGACCTTCTTCTGCTCCAGTTTGATGACGATCTTCCACTTCTCCATGGCGATCAACCCCTTGTACTCCTTCCAGGCGTTCTGAATCTTGGTCGCCGCCTTCTCCTTCCGCATCCTGCGAACCCTCCGCATGACCCATATTTTGATGAAGATGTTGGCCTCGAACTTCGCCTCTCTCTCGGTCCTCTCTTCCTTCGTCTCCCTCTCCGTGAGAATCTTCTTAACGCTGCGGGTGACCTCCAGCCCCTTCTTGAAAAGGCTCTTGGCGTTCTCGAAGCTGCGACGACGAGTTGTGTTAGTGATGTCAACATCGTGTTATTCAACTCGTCACTGAGCAAGCAGAGGAGCGAAGCAACGAGACACTAAGAACGTTCTTTCGTACTTACTCCCCCCTCCCCTCCTCGCTCTGGCTTCGTCCTCGTTCTTTCTTACCTCACTCTGCTCTTCCTGGCGTTGCGAGGCCGGTCGGGCAATAAAGCCCGTTCGTGCGGCTTGAGCAAGTGCCGAATGTTGGGCTGCAGGTCCAAGCTGGGCCGCCGCTCGTGGTACGGTTTATAGTGTTTCGACAGTGGCCGCTTGTCTACCGTAGGCTTGCCCGCGGTGGGTTGAACCTTCTCGTCGCCCGTTAAAAATCCGAACATCGCATCGAAGCTCTTTCTAAAACTATTCCGCCTCCCCCCCTCCAACGTCTTCGGCCGCTGGGACTTCTTTCGAACCTGCGACGAGTGGCGAGCGAAGCCAGCCGTGTTAGAAACGAGTAGCGAAAAAAGCGACGCCAACTTTGAGACTGTTGCTACTAGCAGTATTCTAATCTCGTCGCTTCGCTCCTCGCTGGGCTTCGTCCTCGCAGCTTCTCACCTTCCCGCTCTCCTCCGCAGGCTTGATCCCGCTTTCTCTTCGCAGTATTACGTCCTCCTGGCTGAACTTCCTTCTCGTTTTCTTCGCAGGTACAAAATCGCCCTTTGTAACCTTGTCCAACGCCTCCGCCTTTCCCTGGATTGGGTTCCCCGGGTTTTCAGGATCGAAGTACTGCTTGTCGCCCTCGCCCTGCAGCTTCCTACGCCGGATTATTTCCTCGTCGCGGGTCTTCTCGATCAGGCTGACTTTGCTCCAGCTGTGGTTGAACTTCGGCGCGACGGCGTACTCCTTGTCCGAGTCGTAATCCTCGTCATCAATCGGATCCGGGTTCAGCTGGAGAAGGTGTTTAAGAGTTAGTCGGGTTATTAATTATTATCTCACTCGCACTTCTCCTCTCACCTCCTTCTCCCTCCTCTCTCTCTCCTCAATTTTCAACCTCTCATCCAAGCTCAAACACCCCATCCCCGTCTCCTTGAATATGCTGTTCTTCCTCTCCTTCACCACCTTTTTATGCTGCGACGAGCGAAGCGAGGAGCGGAGGAGCGAAGCGACGACGAGTTAGAATTGCGTTGCGACGAAAGCAGCGTGTACATTTAGATAAAGAAAACGAGCGAAGCCCAAGTACGTGCGCAAATATAGGATAGCGTTCGTAGCTCGTCGCGTTCGCTCCTCTTGTTCCTTACCTCCTCCTTACTACTCCTGAACTTCCTGAGAGTGTCGATGCTCTCGTTCATGTCCCGGTCTACTCGCTCCTGTTCGGTCCAGATCTTGCGACCGTCGAGCATGCTGTCACGGATCATTCCTGATACTCGTTTTTTGTTAAGGTCAGCTGCAGAGTTACGGCGGATCTGGAGGAGTGTTAAGGTTTTTGTGTGCAAAGAAAACGATTTTACGCTACGTACCTTATCCTCCTTCTCCTTCTTCAAATTGTCAAGCCTAATCTCCTTCATACTCCTCTCAGCCTTCAACAGCTCCTTCGGGTACGGTACCCCCTGCTCCCCCAACGGATCCTCATTCACCGGACCGTCTTCCTCGCCCTGCCAGTTATCCCTTTTATTGAAAAACTTCATACGCTCTTCTTCGAGGAGGGATTGCTTGCGGGCTTTGGCGACCATGTCGAGGGAGCGGCGGGTCATTCTTATTTGGGATTTGGGAGGTTTGCCGGGCGGTTTGCAAGGGGGAGGGGCGGTGGTTTTTGAGGGTTTGGTTTGGGGGGTGGAGGCTTGGAGAGGAACTCGGACGTTGTTCCAGTTTTTCCATTTCTGGTCGACGACGCGGGGGGGTTCGACGACTTCGGAGGTAGTTTCTATTTGGTCGCATTCGAAGCGCACGCC
Source organism: Triparma laevis f. inornata (assembly GCA_012489335.1). NCBI lineage: Eukaryota > Bolidophyceae > Parmales > Triparmaceae > Triparma > Triparma laevis. The sequence goes on from BLQM01000043.1 coordinate 9,264, forward strand.
GGGCTTCTGTTGGGGCTGAGGGGTGGGGGCAGGAGGGCTGCGAGGTGCGGCGGATGTGGGCCTGGCCCTGGCGCGCAGCTGCTTCTCATTGAAGCTTCTCCGCCGGGGGGGAGCGTCGAAATTTATTTTCATCATGATGGTGAGTGGTGGGCCCGGGCCCAGGGGGGTGGTGGTGGGGTGCAAACGATGAGTTTGTGGATGTACCCCAGGATGTACAATACCTAGTTCCAGAAATTCCCAAAACTCCCAAGCTTCGCTGAGACAGACACGAAAGCAACCACCATGCTAAAACTACTCACGTTCGGAACGCTTCTCGCCGGCGCCTTCGCCTCTGTCGAAGACACCTACGAGCCTGCGGACAGCAAAGTGAATGTAAGTTGAACGTGTGGCCCATTATCTTGCCTGCAAAATATACCGTAAAGTTCCGCAACAGACCCCATGTCCATGTCCATATCACAATGCCCCGAAACTGTGGCCCATACAAAAATTACATATCCCGTAACGAAAATCCATTTTCCGCCCCACCACGCTAACCCCTTTCCCCCGCCCCCCCGCCATCCCGCAGGTCCTGGACTACGACAACTTTCACAGGTTCGTTGAAACCCACCACGACGACATGATACTCATGGAGTTCTACGCCCCGTGGTGCGGGCACTGCCAGCAACTCGCCCCCCATTACAGGGAGGCTGCCGCTGAGCTCGCCAAGGCCGACCTTCCGAAGAAGGTCGTGCTCGCGAAGTTCGATGATGGAGACGATGATAACAGGAGGTTGAGGGCCGGGGCGCCTGACGTTTACAACTTCACGAGCTACCCCAGCCTGTTCGTGCTTACGGAGGGTGAGCACGAGAGGTACGGCGGGGGCAGGGAGGCCGACGACATCATCTTCCACATGTCCGCTGTTGCCAAGGGGTTGGACCCGTATGAGGAGGAATTGAAGACCAAGCCGGGACTGTACAAGGACAATGAGGAGTACAGCAAGTGGGTTCGCGACTTGATGGACGAGGAGGAGGTAAGCGCGAGCGAACGAGCGAAGCGAGCCGAGGAACAAAGCGAAGAGACGAGGATGTGGAGCGACGAGGATGTGGAGCCAGAGCGACGACACACACTAAGCACTATTATAAACTAACTCGTGACTACGCTCTTCGCTGCAGATGTCCCCCCAGATCGCCGACAGCCCCAAGAACACCCTCCGCGTCACCGAGTTCTACAGCGACCGCTGCCCCTTCTGCAAATCCCTCGCCTCTGAGTACGTCCAAGCCTGCAAAGACCTGAAGGAGAAGGTGAGGAACTGTGAGGAGTCTCAGCGACAAGCTGGGTATTCTGCTCGTTATTCGTTTGCGCTAGTAGCTCTAGTCTAGATGTCGAAGCCACTAGCAAACCGCTACGTAAATTTCTAACTCGTCTTAACTCAAATCTTCACGCGACTCGCTATGCTCATCGCAGTTCGCAGATGAGGTAGAGTGCCACGCCGTCAACAGCAGGGTTTACTACGACGTTGCCGAGGAGTGGGGAATCACGGGGTACCCTTGGGTGGCGTTTTTTTACCAGGTGAAGAAGATTGAGGACATGGCTGGGCTAGGAGGATCGGACAGTATCGTTAACTGGGTGAGCAAGATGCACGCTGAGCACTTTGACCCTGACGGCGTCAGTCCCCCTCCTCCTCCCAAGAAGCCAAAGAAGGTCGAGGCAGAGGAAACCGAGGGCGATGCAATTGAGGGAGGAGAGGAGAACAGCGGGCCCACCGAGTGGAACAGCGTTCTCTTTGAGCACGCCAGGTTCTTGCTGCACTCCATCGCCGCCAAGTACCCCGAGGATCCGAGCGCTGAGGACGTAGAGAGCGTCAAGGCTTTAGTTGGTTCTTTGGCGCAGCTCTTCCCGAGCAAGTCTGGCACTAATAGGTGAGGAGGGGAGGAGAATCGTTTGGGTGTGGGTGGGTGGGGGTTAGGGCTATTCATATTCTGTATGGGTTTACTGGTTTACTAACACTAACAACAACAACAATGATTTTCTTTCATCCTCAGCCTCCGCTCCGCATTAAACAGCGAAGCCGTTGGCCCCATCGACACCAGCTCCAGCTCTGCCCTCTCCTCCTGGATGTGCAAGCTCGAAAACGCCCTCACCCCCTCAGAAATGGACTGCACTAAAGTCGGTTTGGACTTGTTGGAAATCGGCGACGTAGACCATGAAGAAGCAGGCTGGTCAACCTCCACCCCAGCTCCCTGGTCCCAAGCCGTCTTCTCCGCCGACCCCGAATACCACCTTAAAATAATCAAAACTGCGGAAGATGCCTGGCAAGCTCGCGAGCTTTTCAAGGTACTTGAGTTGTCCAAGCGTCTAGGAATTACGACGAAGAAGGGAGAGAAGAAAATGAGGAACAGTATTCTTAGTGGGAAGAAAAGTCAAGAAGAATATTTGAAGTATTTAAGCGGAGAAGTTGAGGATGCTTTGAAGGAGAGTAGTCTTTAGTGCGTGCGTATTAAGGGGGGAGGGTAGGAAGAGATGAGAAGAAAATGAGTAGGAGCACACAAATGCAACTTAAACATTAAGTACTTAAGTTAAGAAAACGTAGTAAGTTAAGGAAAAGAGAACAAAAAAAACACAAAGTTTAAAATTCCATGAATAAATGATCTTTAAAATGAATTTTGTGCAGGAGGGTTTTTCCGTGGTCTTGCCAACAATAAAATTTGTCGTTTTGTCTTCAATGCTCTACTCTCCGGCTGTCGATTTCGACCAAATACATTAGGATTACTCAACGTAACAACTGAATTTGATATTGAAGGTGAAGCTAGAGAGCTGGGAGCGAAGTTGCGTTGCGAGAATTCATCGACTGACATTTGATCTAGATAGACGCTCATGTATTTCTCGACGAGGGCGTTGTGCCGACGGGATGCGCGGAAAAATATGAGAGCAGCGACTAGGAGGATGAAGCCACATTCGCAGAGGAGGCAGAGATAGCCTTCGTATTGGATGAGTCGTCCGAGGAATGCGGATACGTCGACCATGTGTGCTCGAGAAGAGCTCAAGTTTCGAGAGAGATTATCGAAGCTTGTAGGTTCGGAAAAACCTATTATAACGCTTCTTCTGTCGACTTGAAATCCAATAATACTGGTAATGGCGTATTGCGGACGTTCAGAGCCCCAATCCGGGACTGCAACGTCGTTTAATGGCGAGTTCAGGTCTCTTTTCACTCATGTGCCAGCAAAACGACTTTTCCTCAATTTCTACACATTCGCTATCATGTTTGCCCGCATTTCCCGGCTATCCCAGCCTCTGTCCTGTAGGTTCCCCCCTTCAACCCCTGCTTTCTTCGCCTCCTCCACCTCCCTTTCTGCAATCTCCAACCTCCCCGCTCGTCCATTATCGTCGACGGTCCACCGCCCCCTCTCTTCCCTCCTCTCCACCACCCGCCCATTATCCTCCAACGCCGCCCAAACCTCCTCCTCTCCTTCCCCCTCCTCGCCCCCCCGCTACGGAGAAATAGTGAAAGAACGTTTCAACAAGGATTGGGAGCCTGCGGGACTATCGAACCCAAAATTCATCCCCCGCACCGTCCAAGGCCGCCAGAAAGACATCCGCGTTAGTCCCTGGAAGCTCAACCTCCTTGCCGCCCAAGTCCGTCGTCTCCGTGTCTCCGACGCTCGCCTCCAACTAAAATTTTCTATTAAGAGAAAAGCAGATTTGGTTAGTAACGTTATTAGGAAGACTGTTAATTTAGCTGATATTAGGTATAATCTTAAACCTGAGGAGTTGGAGGTTAAGAAGTGTTTCGTTACGAGTGCTAAGGTAAGTTATAAGTGTAAATAATTGAAGAGAGACGCGCACACGACATTTGCCACGATATTTGAGAAGCTTCACACGCCCTTATAAACCCTAACCCTTTAATCTAACAACCCATTCTCGTAATAGCCTTTAAAACGTATCAGATATCACGCTCGCGGTAAAGTCGGTCGTAAAACCCGTCGTCACGCACACTTGAACGTTGAGGTGGGTGAAATTGATTTCGAGGCTAGGATAGCTAAGGCCGAAACTAAGGGGCAGAGGGAGAAATGGATTGGGTGGAGGGAGGAGGCTCGTCAGGTCGGGGAGAAAGCGAGAGAGGAAGCGGATGAACTTAGAGCGCTACAAGGACTTATGCCTGCATCTTATGCTGTCGACGAAGAAAAGTTAGAGCCTGAGGACGAGACGGACGGCGAATTCGAAGAAGTTGAAGAAGCCGATTTCACTGAAAAAGAACCCGAAGAGGAGCAGAAGAAATAAATAGAACATAAGCAGATATATCGAGGTTTTTTTCTCATCGCAAACTATTTCTTAACTATTAAATTCCTCGAAAACCATTCAAGGCCTAATAACAACATATTACCTAATATATTATTCTACTACAATTAATCACACAACTCAGCATCTTTCAATTCACAAACTTCATGATGTTCTCTCTCACACTCCCCCCCCCCCCCACCAGAGTATTTCCCCACACTTAAAACATTTACCAACAATTGTTTCCAAGTCAACCTCTCCTTTGCATACAACGCACCTGTTATAGACCACTATATAGTATATAGTGGTCTATAACAGGATAGTCATAAAAACAAAACAATTCAAAATAGGCATTTGCAGGTAAGCGAGGTGTGTCGCTCGTATTTCCTCCGCCTATTAATTCCCTTCTATCCTTCTGGGCGGGCGGGCTAATTCTCGACGCCGTTTTAAGGTTGCGATTGTTTACAAGTCAGTAAAAGTCTATTCTCACGTACCACGGGAAGGTATTCTTACAACTTGTCCAATCTCATATCAACACTTTTTCGTACCTACATACCCCTCCAAAACCCCTTACTTTCACTAATCAACCATTAAGCACGCCACCGTCCCGCACCCGAGCCCAACACTTGTCAATATGTATATATATTATAAAATCAAAATCACGTATCGAAATTATCTCAATCTTGAGACAGGTCTTCCCAATCATATATATAACTAACCCGCATGTGTAATCCCCACCCCCTCCCCCTCCCATAACCAGCACTAAAGTTCTGCCAGCCATGGTTCAAATGATCGCCACCAAAGCCGAGTTCGACTCAATCGTCGCCGGAGACAAGCTCGTCGTAGTAGACTTCACCGCCTCCTGGTGCGGCCCCTGCCAGATGATCGCCCCCATCTTCGCCCTGCTCGCCGAGACCAATGGAGACGTTGTATTCGTCAAGGTTGACGTTGACGCGAACGAGGAGACGGCGGCGGCCTGCGAGATCTCGGCTATACCTACTTTCCAGTACTACAAGGGGGGAGCTAAGGTCGATGAGCTTGTCGGAGCGGAGCAAGGGGGGATTGGAGGGTAAGATTAAGGCTCTTATGTAAAGAATTTTGGGGTCGGGTTTGGGGGAGGGGGGTCACACGCACACGCACGCACATGTACACGTATACAATTCACACACATACACTACACACACAAACACACACTACACACACACACATATGCACGCACTCATGAATAACATGAATCAGCAAAAAATCTAATAATTCATTCTATAAAACATAAAATCTTCAACAAAATTACAATTTTACTTTGCATCCTCCTCCTCCTCCTCCTCCTCCTCTCCTTTACACCCGACTCGCAAAAAAATCATCCTCGTCGACGTGCTCTGCCATGACGGAGCTTAAAAAGAATTCGAAGAAGTCCAAGAAGACAAAGAGATTAAAGAGAAGCCGAAGGAATAAAACATAAACAAAAAAATCCTTTTCCTGTCGCAGATTATTTCTCAAACTATTAAATTCCCTCCACACCCTCTTCCCCTCCCCTCCACGCTTCGTCGATGAATTTCTTAACCTTCTCCGAATCCTTCTTCCCCGGTTTCTCCTCAACTCCAGAACTCACGTCAACACCAAACGCCCCATCCTGCTCGGATCGTTATCATCGCCGCGGTGTTAGAATTGTGTATGGTGTTTTGAAATAGGGTTACGCGAGAGAATCATCGACGTTCGGCTCCTCGCTGTCTTCCCTCCCCCCCTCCCCACATCTCACCTTCGCGACCTTCCTAACATTCCCCCCCTCCAATCCCCCCGCCACAATAACTGGAAACCCTCCCCCCTGCACAACCCCCACAATCCTATGTTCAAACGTAACCCCCGTCCCACCTTCTACGTTCCCAACTTTCGTATCAAGTAAATACGCTAACGGTATTTTCGTGCATTTCTTAAAAATATCTTCGCCCCTCTCCTCAACACTTCTCCCATCTTCTAGAGGTACGCCTATAACTCTTATACAAGGTACACTAATATCGTTAATACAATCTTCGCCTTCTTCGCCGTGTAACTGTACTACATCAATTCCTGTTTCCTCAACAATTTCATTAATTGTCTCAACGTCTTCATTTTGGAATACTCCAACGACTAAGGGACGTTTTATACCACGACGTATTCCAGCAGATAAATCAACACGCCCTTCACGTTCTCCGAATTTCCTAACACTTCGTACAATCGACTTAGCATCCTCAACTCCACACGTTCTCTTACTCTCCGCAAATATACATCCAATCATATTCGCTCCCTCCCTACACGCGTTTAACGCATCTTCAGAAGACGTAATCCCGCATACCTTAACAATCTTTAATCCACCCGTATAAGCACCACCTCCTCCTTCTTCAATTTTAACACGAGGATCGAGACCTAAACTCTTAATAGCTAATTTAGGACTTCGAGATCTCATTAGTGATTCGCCTATTAATACCATTTTAACGCCTTCTGAACGGTATTTAGCTACGTCATCTGAATTGGACATTCCGGAGAGTGAACAGAGGATTATTTTGTTTGAGGCTATTTCGGAGGAGAGTTTTGAAGAGAAACGAGAGGTTGTGGACATGTCCATTTTGAAGTTGTGTAGATTCCTGTCGTTGATTTAATTTCTTAGAATTGATCATCACCACAAACCAAAACAATAAAAATGCTCACCTATTATTAACCCCCAACACCTTCGCTCCCGCCTCAACCGCAACACTCAACTCACTCTCCGCATGTATCTCCACCAACGGTTCCATCCCTGCCAAGCGAAGCGAGCCGAGGACGAAGTCCGAGGAGCGAAGCCTCCTCGTTAGTATAGGATGCTATGAATGCTCGTCGCTTCGCTCCTCGCACTCGTGCAAATAATATTCGCGTTCATATCTCGTCGCGTTCGCTCCTCGCCGGGCTCCACTTCTCACCTAATTCCCTACAATACTCAATCAAAACCTTCAAATCATCTCTTCTCGTAACCGCTACAATCAGTAAAACCGTGTCAGCACCGTATGCTGCGGCTTCAAGAATCATATGTTTTGAGGTTATAAAATCTTTACGTAGTATACAAGGACGTTCAGTGTTTAATTTAGTAGAAAGTTCTTGAGTCTTAACTCGAGCCTCATACATATCATCTAAACTACCTTTAAAATATGTAGGCTCAGTTAAAACACTAATAACACTCGAACCACTATCAAAATAAATACAAGCTTGATCACCTGCACTAATATCTGAAGTAGCTATTTGACCTTTTGAAGGTGACGCGCGTTTGAATTCTGCGGCGAGTGACATTGAAGGGGATTGGGAGAGGATTTTTGAGGAGAGGAGGAGGGGGGGACCGAGGGTTGAATGGAGGTGTTTCAATTTTTGGAGGAGGAGAGGGTCAGGGTGGTTGGAGGGGGTGGAGGCTTCACGTTCTGTGGAGGTGGGGGAAGAATTAGCGATTAATGTGAAAAAGCGTTTTTTGGAAGAATCGATCAAGATGCCCAGAAAGACGCCGCTCGAGCTGCCGCCGAGACTGGTGCGGTCGTAGCTCGCATCGTGCAGGGATGAGCAGCCGCGCTCGAGCAGCAGCCGCTGCTGCGGGTGCCATGGCCACCGCTTCGGCGAGACGCTGAAGCTGGCATTGTCGACTATTTTTTTGTTTTTACCTGCTGTTATCTTCTGTAATGTACTAGGAACGTGGTTAGGATCACCATCTCCGAAGATATGAGACGTCGCACTTCCTCGTAGTGCGGTTGGACTGAGGCTTGAAGGGTGAATGGAGAAGGAGAAGGCTAGGGGGAGGAGGAGGAGGAGGAAGAGCAATTGCATTTTTCGGAAGACGGAGGAATGCGACCAAGTTTCTTGAGAAGAAAAGAAGGCGAGAAGATTGCGAGTGTTAGAGGTGGATTTGCAATTGTGACAAAACTTTGAAGATGGTGCGCGTTCTGTGTGTAATTTTTGGAGGAGGTGAAAGACGAGGAGGGAGCATCTGACGAAGCGTAATCTTCCAATCCATTTAATATTATATAAAGCGACTCGATGGGACAATGGGATCGTGAAATAACGAATTATCGTATTGTAGAAGCGATATGACGCACATTTGAGCTCGTATGAAGACGTTAAAAAATCTCTTCTAAATTCTGTAAATCACTGGGTTTAGGAAATCCGAAACACAGTAGGCGGCCCTCCTCTTCACACCGTTACTGCACCGCTGTTTTAAAAGCTTCATTCGCATACGAAACGGAAGGGACGCCTTTAAACCACAACCCCACCCCACCTCCCGCCTCGGTCATGTCGTTATATACCGGCCGGGCTTCGCGGACTGCGGCCTCCCGCATGACAAAACAGGAAGCCCCCCCCTCCTCCACTCACGGTCGATTGAACGTCGACTTCAACCCCCTCGAGAAGGATCCCCTTGACGTCTTTGCGCCCTTCTTTCCAGGGGCAGCCCCCTCCTCCGCCCCTTCCTCCCTTGAGCGTGAAACTAAGAGCAAGCTAACAGGACAGAGCCCCGCCGCCCCGCTGAAGGTCACACCAGTCCAGCACGCACTACTGGTCCAACGCCCCGACACAAGCAACAATGACCATGCAGTTGCAGCCGGGTTGTTAATATTAGGAGGTCCCGCCTCCCCCGCCCCCCCCG
>BLQM01000043.1:53112-77078 GCA_012489335.1 Triparma laevis f. inornata
GATCGCCGGGGTGGGGATTATTTCGGGGGGGGGTCAGATGGAGCGAACCGAAGATGGAGTCGGATTCGCTGGATCCGGTGGAGGGCTGATCGATTGATAGAGGAGGCTGTGCGCGATTAATGTTCACGGGGCGGGGCTTTGGCCTATTCGTTGTGGGGGCGGCGGCCACGAAGATTTCCGAGCCATTATCAGCGTGATAAACGCGGGAGGTTGAGGTGGAGCCGAAGGAAACGTTGCTCGTGGAGGGAGTTAATTTTCGGGCATTGGGCGTGGAGGAGCGGGGAGGTTTCAATATTGATCGGAGTAAACTCGCCTGTATCGAGGCGGATTTGGAACGCTGCTGCTCAGCCGTGACGGCGGTCTGCCTCTTGAGGCTCTTCAAAATCCTCAACGTATCAGACGGCGTCGAACGGGTTGTTGCGTTGGTGACGTTGACGTCGAGAGGCCGGTAGTTTGAAGAGGTGGGGTTACGGCGCGGTTTTTTTAGGATTGGAGTTACTGCGGTACCACGCGTGGGAATGTTGACAGAGGTTTTCGTCGCCGCCGGCCTCGAGGTGTTAACAGAGGTTTTCGTCGTCGGCCTCGAGGGCTTCGTTGGTGATAATTCGCGGATGCGAGGCGGATTGGGTTTTGGCCTCGAATGTGTTTGTACGGTTGTTGAGGACTTGAGGCCACGGAGTGGCCGTTGTCGGAGCACGGGGGCGCCGCGAGTTGGTTTCATAGTTAATGGAGAGGCGGCACGTAACACACGCAGCTGCCGATCGCGCTAGCGGCTCAAAAGGGAAGTTTTTCGCGCAACTGCCAGCGCCCTCGAAAGAATAGATTTACTTTCCTATCGTATGAGCAGGTATGGGAGAGTAGTCTGAGATTCGTAGTAAGAGAGTTGTGGACTGGAGGAGGTAGTGAGAATACGCGACGTTCGTAAGTTCACAAATCGTAATGCAAAGTTCTCTCAAAGTTTTGGCACCAGACTGAAATCTATCGCCTCTGTTTCTGATCCCCATGACGACCGCGAAACGTGAAAAGATGTTGGGTGAGGATGATGTGAAGGTTGTTGATGATGTCGAGATTAAGATTGAGTTTGAGAGGGAAGAAGGGGAGATGTTTGAGAGGAAAGAGGAAGATCGTCGCGAAGGAGAGCGGACGGGTTTTGAGGAGGTGAAGGAGGAGAGGTGCGGGTTGTGCGAGAGGGCGAGCTAGGAGAAGATAGTGTTGGAGGAGAGGGTGAAGCGGACTGAGGCGGAGTTGAAGGAGACGAAGGCGGAATCGAGTGTAATGAACCTGGAGGTGTTCGCGCCGATGGATGACGACAAGGGTGGAGGAGGGGAGGAGGGGGGGAGCGAGGACGAATTGGTTGTTGCGCCTGCAAAGCCGCGCGACCTTTCGAGTGGACAGAAGAGGAAGGCAGCCTCGCAAGTCGAGGAGCAGCCTCGGCATGTAAAAAAGGTGAAGACCGCGTTGCCGACGACGAAGACTTCGAATGGACTTGGTTTTGTTTGGACGGCAGATCAGGATGCAGCGCTTCTTAGGGCTGTTGATGAGCATGGGTTACACTGGAACCGCATCAAGGCCGAGGCAGGTGCTTGCCTTGGTGACCGAAAGGCGAAAGCAATCGGTCAACATTTCTGTCAAGCTCACCCTGAGAAGTACGAAGAGTTGAGGGAAACGACTAAGAACATCTCGATTCGTTGGACGTACTACCACAAAATTCATTAATAACACAAACTCATTTACAATAACAAAACCTTAGAACTACTATTTAGTCTCGTGTCAGCCCCAATACAACCGCCTCAATAATTTCATCCGTTTCAACCTTCTCCTTCCCCTCCGTCCGCTTCCGCCACTCGTCTAAAACCCCCTTAATCTCACTTGCACCCTCTTCCTCATTGTCCACGATCCAACTCGCGTACGCTTCCCTGGTCATTTTCTTGCGGTGGTAGGGTGACGAGATTAGATCTGAAGACTCTTGGAGGAGGTAGTGCAGGAGCGTCGTCGTCCTCAAATCAACGTCAAGGTTTTTCGTTTTCACGAGCTCCAAAATTGCTGCACCTCCCGACGCCAACGGGATGCCCATGCACACTAGAACCTTCCACGCCTTCAGCTCCGTCAGCACCTCGCCCGCCGTCTCGTCGGTCTCCAAGTCGTAAAACGTCATGATTGACAGCTCGAATGTCTACAACGAGCGTAGCAAAGAGCGGCGAGCGTGTTAGCGGTGGAGATAGCGAAAATCGTCGCTTGCAGTGCCTCACCTGCGTGGCTTCCAAAACTCCGTTCATAGGCGCCGGAGACAACGACAAATACGTTAAGAACGTTTTGAGCGTCTTCACCGTCACTCTTTTCATGATTTCAACCTGGACGTTCTTCCGGACTCGCCCTTCGAGGCCGTCCCGAACCTCGTTCAATTTAGTCTCTATGACGTTGAGCTTTTTAAACTTCTCAATACCCTCGCTGACCTTCTCCACCATCTCCGCTGTCGAGGCCGAGATTACGTCGTTGATAACGGCGCCTAACGTCGCGCTCGTGATCTCGTTCAGCTGAGCCTGACCCTTCTGAGTGAGCGCGATCTGCTCCTTCGTCACGGCCGGCTTGTAGGGCTCCACGAACACACTTGCCAGTGCATTTTCGAGTGACTCGGAGAGCTGCTCCAGCACGTTCAGCAGCTGTAAGTTATGACCGCCTCCCTTTCTCTTGACGCCTCTCCCAGCCCTACAAATTCAACGGCGAGCGAAGTGAGTTGTGTTAGTGCTCAGGTGCTGGCATATAATTGTATAATCGTTCAGTACGCTTCGCTGCGCCTACATATCCTCGCTTCGCTCGACCCCATCCCCATCTCACCTCTCTCCCAAGACCGCCACGACCCTCCCCACCCCACCCCCAATCTCCATACACATTCCCATCTCGCCTCCCCCTTCCCTCCCCTCCGCTAGCATGTACTCGGCCCTAATCAAGTCGACGAACTTGCTTATGTCGTATTTTGACGGCAGGCCAGCGTCGTCGTGAGAGACCCTCGGGAACATCAGGTCGAGAAGCTGCGACGAGGGTATCGAGGAGTTAGTTTAGTTGTCGTGTTGCATCGTCTCTCTCGCTTCGCATCCTCGTTGTTTCGCTCCTCGCTGCGCTTCGTACTCCCACCTCCTCACCTCCATCAACCTGCCCTCGCTCTCCTCCAAGAACTTGGTGGACCACGGCACCAACGCCCCCAAAAACCGTCCCACCAACGGACTCTCCCCTCTCCCACCTTCCCCCGAACTGATCTCCGCCCCCTCCCCTGTGAGCAGCTTCTGGTACTTCTCCTCGATTTCTCTCGTAACATACTCAACCGACGAGGAATCATCCACAAAATCCTTATTGAACATCGAAACGTGAACAGCGCGGAAAATCGGGTAAATCGAATGCTCAATAACCTCAGCGGTCGTCGTGTTTAACACCTTAAGTACCTCAACAACGTAGCCCTCCCAAATATCGTCGCGGACGTCAAAGGTCTGCAACGAGCGAAGCGAGGAGCGTCGATCGAAGCGAGCCGTGTTAGAGTTATTTATTGGGTAGGATCTCGCTCGTCTGAGCACAGAAATTGCGGCAGAAAATAACTTGTTCTCAGCTCGTCGCTTCGCTCCTCGCTGCGTCTCGTATGATCCCGTTCGTCTGAAGCTATCAGCGCAGCAAAACTAAAGCCCCCAAATAACTCGTTCGCTTCGCTCCTCCTGCGTCTCACCTGCAGCCCGTCGCTAATGAACTTCATCGTCAGCATGCTTGACTTCACGCTGTTGACGATCTTCTCCGTCGCTCTCCTAACCTTCGCCACGCCCTCCCTCTTCGCCTCGCGCTTCTTTGAAGGCGTGGAGCTGTTCGCGGAAACGACGAGCATAGAATCGGCGTCGAAGGCATTGCCGCCGTCGCCATATTGCTGCGAAGTTAGGGAACGGAGGTTCTTCTCGTCCAGGAACTTCCTGTAGTTTTGTTTTACGCTATCAATCTCCTTCCGCTTCAGCTTCGCGACGGTGGATTGCAGCAAACCGAGGCGGTCATAGATGCGTAGGACGTTGGTGAGCCCAGTCCGATCCTGTGGCGAGCGAAGCGAGCGTGTTAGTTAGTTAGAATGTTCCTAATGCGATCCTCGTCGCTCTCGCTCCACGCCCTCATTTGCTCTCACCTTCAAGGACTGCGCCAACAAAATATCCGCCTGCTCTAAAACCTCGTCTTTCTTCTCACTCGCAAGGGAGTGGTGGGTTTTGTAGAGGTTCACGGCGAGGAGCGTGGGAGTGGAGGCGTTCAAAATGAGGGAGATGGAGGTGCAGAGGTTGAGGAGTTGGGGGAGGGATATGAGCTGCGGAAAGCGAAGCGACGAGTTAGTTTATAGCATTGTTAATAATCGTCGCTTCGCTCCTCGGCTCGCTTCGCTCGCCGCTCTCACATTAATTTGTTGAAACGACTGCAAAGTTTCACAATGGAGGGTCGTCAAACTCAGAGTTTTCAGCACGGACGACAAACCTAACAGATTTTTCTCCAACGTGTAGGTCGTTTCACTCGTGGAGAGCGTGTGGGAAGTCAGCGATTTGAGACGGGATGTGCGATCTTTTATGCGGATGGCGAGGTCTCGAATCTCCTCAGCCTTCGCCTTGATCTCAGCGGCAGAGGATGCTTCAGAGGAAGTAAGTGAAGCGGAGTTGGTGATGGACGCAAGATTGGTTGTGAGGAGCTCCTCGATCTGCGACTGCAGGCTCTGAATCTCGGTTGAGATTTCGGCGTGCGAATTCATGACGGAGGCGCCGAAGGCGGGCGCGGCGCAAAAATGGAGGTCTCGGGTTGTATAAGGAACGTTCAGATATATAGAAAGTACGTAGTGAAGGAGAGAAGAACTAGTATTGGCGAGAAACTATTTGATTCCACACTGCTATGTAAGGGCGTTGGTTTTTTCGAATCCAAAATCTTGGCAAAATCAAGATCTGGCTGACAAACTAAAAAACCGATTTTCATTGAGACTACATCCTCCCAACACAGGGACAGCAACTGAACGCACATATACTGCCTTTGTAGTGCCTGAAGAAACGCACCGCTCCTCCACAACGTTCGTTGACTTTGTACAAATGATCGCCGTCCCACTCCTCATCCTCCTCCTCGTCCTCCCTCCCTCCCAGTCTCTTACCTCTACCCTCCTCCCGAAACGCTCAACGTGTCTCTATACCGAACTCGACGTTAACTCAATCCTCACGACCTCGCTCTTCATTACGTCCCAATCAGACCTTTCGTGCACACTGAAAATCGATGGGCCGATAACGGAGAACTGGGGCGACAGCGTGAAGGTGCGAACAAAGATGTTGCGAGGAGTGTAGACGAGGAGCGATGAGGAATAAACGACGACAACGAGGAGCGACCGATGGCAGCTCGTCGCTTTATGCTCCAACTACACATTAAAACCATTCTATACTAACTCGTCGCTTCATCCTCCACAGGACATAATAAAATCAGAAAAAACACTTCCAGGCGCTTCGGGCTCATCAGCCCGCAAACTCCCAAAAAACTCGAAGTATGAAGTGATCCTAAAGGAGAGCGTCGACATGTCCGCCATCGCCGACGTCGAAGACGCAATGTCAGAATCCCGAATCCGCAAGGGAGCCGCTGACGACCTAGACTCGACGTACTTGTATTCTTTTGCGGCGAAGTTCAAGGGGACGTACCGGGTTTGCGCGGTTAATGACGTGTCTCCGTGGACGTCGAAGACTGTGGAGTTGGATTTGAGAGTGAAGAGGGAGAAGGTGAGCGATGACGAGGGAGAGCGAAGCCACCCTCACTACCATTTCTAACTCGTCGTCGCTTTGCTCCTCCGCTCGTCGCAGGAACAATTGGACCCCAATGGCCACGTGATGGAACGTGAAGATTTCGACGAGAACGTAGCAGGTGAGACGAGCGGAGAACGAGGACTCTTTGCAAGAGGAATGAAGTGATGACTTACGACGAGGAGCAAGAGGAGCGAAGCGACGAGCTTGGAAAGCTAGTAGGTACAGTTGATTCGAAACATTGATACTACTAAACGATTCTCGTCTAACATGGCGCTACACGGCTCGCCGCAGACCCTACTTTAGCAACCAGCAAGCACTCGAAGGACATGCTCAAAACCTTGAGCGGTCTGAAGCACAAGATGGACAGCATGGACAAGAAGCAGAAAACCGAGCGCCATCGCTTGGAGCTTCACAGTGGATTGAACGAGAAGAGTCACAGCCGTATGGTTATTGGGGCATTGTTTGAGACAGTGTTGTTTATCGGGTTGATGGGGGGGCAGATTTGGATATTAAAGTACTGGTTTGAGGGGAGAGGGCTGCCGCAGTACGGCGGAGGGGGGTACGGAGGATACGGAGGGGGTGGCGGGAGTGAGTGGGGCGTATAATACATGAAATCGAAGGCTATTTTTCACAAACTAAAATGGGGTTTTTCCCACTCAAAAAATACTTCGTTTACGATTTTTCTTCGTCGTCGTCGATCATGACGTTAATGACAACCAAGGGTAAGATACCTTCAGCTCTGCCAGCTTCTCCACATTTCCGCTCTTTTTGAGACATTGACTTAACTGCATAACGGCCTTCATTGCATCTTTGTGGTCCTTCCTATTTTGGGCTTCAAACCCGTCGACTCCTCTCTGAATAAAATCCTCAGCTTTCCCGTAGTCATTTAATCCGTATTCATAAATAACCGCGATATTCATCAAAGTTATCAGAGTGCTAGGGTGGTTCATCCCCGCCGTCTTCTCCTTCACCTTCAAAACCCTCTCATAATTCTCCAACGCCTTCTCGCGATTCTTCAACTGATTATAAATTATTCCAAAATTATCTAACGAGGTCAACGTATCCTTGTGATCTTCCCCTGACACCTTCAACCTCAACGCCAAACACCTCTCCGAAACTTCCCTCGCCTCCTCAAACTCTCCAATTTGGTAGAGCCTTTCACCAAAATCGCTTAACGTCTCCAAAGTTACATACATTGCAATCTCCATCATCTTCACCAAATCTCTCATCTTCTCAATTAACTCTCCTCCACACAAACCTTCAAGAATTAGGTAAACAAACCTTTAGCTTTTGCTCAGAACTAAAATCGATGACGATCCCGGACTCGCTTCAAACGCTTGGCTACTACGTCCTCGTCTCCTGCTCCAAGCTAGTCCCCTCCAGTATTAACACCTCCGACACCAACACAGTAATCGCTCACCTCCGCTCGATTCAACAACAAAACTGAAAATTCGTTTTTTTAACGCAAAAATCAATTATTTTTTTTTAACTCAAAAGAAAGATTTAAACATCAGTCGTCACCGCCCGCAGCTCGGCCCCTTACACTCGTTCTTCTTCTTTATAATCTCAATGTTATGCTCCACGTTCATGTACCTCCACGGGCTCGTGCTCGAGACCACCGCCCCGTCCTTCTTGATCCTCTCCCTCGAATGGCTCCTCGCGACCGGCCTTCTCGCCTCCTCCTGCCTCCTCAGCTCTGCCAACCTCTCCTCCTCCATTTTCATAACCTTCCTCGCATAAGGTTCCCACGCTTTCGCGATGCTCCTGCAGTGCTTTAGTTAGCAACGTTCTTAATTCACTCTCATCACTAAAGACCCCCTCCCCTCTTCTCACCTCTCCTGCCCAATCGCCTTCCCCAACCCCCTCATCATCAACGAAACTCTCGAAACCATAACAAACTCCCTCGGCAAATCCAATATCGGATCCTTCTTCTGCAAATCCTCCATAAAAACCTGCACGTGCTTCCCATCCGTAAACTCCCTATCATTCGAATCCAACACAACCCTAGCGTACTTCGCCGCTAACTCTTTATTACCGTATTTTGTTTTGTAGCCTGCATTAATTATTATGTCGGCGATTTCGGAGGTGTTGTTCTCGACGAGGGCGATCATCATTCTGCTTAGGATTACTCTGTTTGACCAGGATAGAACTTTCACTTGTCCGAAATCAATCAATCCCAATCTGATCGTAAGATGTTTAGTTAGAAATTTGGAAGGAACGAAATGAATAAGGATTGTATTTGCTGCTCGTCATCTATTCGTTCAGTCCGCTTGCACATCCTCGCTTCGCTCGGCGTCGTTCGCTCCGTACTAATTCGTCGCTTCGCTCCGAGGCTCACCTTCCATCCTCCAACAAAAGAATATTCCCCGGATGCGGATCCCCATTAAAATACCCATCCAAAAAAATATTCTTCCCCACAACCTCCAAAAGCGTATCCATAACCTTCGACGAACGAAGCGAGTCGCATGAAAGATTGGCGATAACAAGTAAGAAACGAGAAGCGACGAAAGCGGTGTCGACGTTAAAACTGGCGCGTTCTTTCGCAATTGGTGTATAACAGCTAAACAGCGTATTATCAGCTCGACGCTTCGCTCCTCGCAGTTTCTCACCTCCGCATGATTAATAGGCAGTTCATCCTCTCCCACGTAACGTTTACCCGTGAAGTAACGGAAGGTGTTGTTAAATCTTCTTTTTAAATCAACAGACTTAATGTATGCAGCCATTTGAGACTTCGTAGGTCCTTTAAATCCGGCGGAACTAGCGTCACTGGAAGGTACGAGTTTAGTACCTTTTTCACTGCGACGAGCGTAGCGAGGAGCATTAGCGAGACGAGGAACGAAGCGACGAGTTAGTTGAATGTTCTTAACGTTCGTCGTGGGTTCTCATTTACGACCGTAATTATCGTATTCCCAGCTCGTCGCTTCGTTCCGAGACGACTTCGTACCTAACGTCCTCGTAATAACCTAAACCTGATTTATCATTTTTAAAGATATAACCAGGTTTCGGGCCTTTAAATTTTGACGATGCTACGACGAGCGGAGGAGCGAAGCGACGATGAGTTAGATAATTAATGTTCTAATGCGAGGAGCGCATACGTCGTATTCCCAGTTCGTCGTTTCGCTCGCCACTTCTCACCTTCGAATTTAGGACCAACACTTACGCCAATTTTCCCCTTATAATGCCTTTCATAATCGTCCTTTAAAGCCTCATTCAATTTAAGCCCCTCAACCTTCTCCTGAATCAAAACATTCTTCGTGCTCAAATAAGCTTCGGGGACGTATACTTTCTGCGACGTAGCGAGAAGCAGCCGAGCGAACGCCAGATCGTGTTAGTGGTTGGAGAAGCAAGTAGAATGAGGAGATTGAGCGAGGAGTGGAGACGAATTGCGACCGTTATTGTCACATTCTACCCCAATCCCCTTCACCCCAAATTTCCTCATCACGTTCGCTCCTCTCTGCTTCTCACCTCCTCGAACTTCTTTAAACTTTTTTTAATTCTATTCTGGTGTTTTAGCTCTTCACGGTAATCGAACTCGGTTTTGAATTGACGTTCTATTTCCTCTAAACCGGGGACGTGTTCTGGTTGTGCGAATCGGCAGAATACTAGAAGGGTTTTCACGTCGTTTTCGAATTGAGATTGAACTTCGGGGTATTGGATTTTATAGACTACCGGTTTTTTATCGTATCTGAAAGGAAGAGATGAGCGAAGCGACGAGTAAGAAAGCGTACGCGTAAATAAAATCCGATCACAAATAAACTCTCACCTCCCTTCATGAACCTGTCTCCGAGCGAAGCGAGTCGCATGAAGATTGGTGTTGACGAGTTAGAATTGCGTAGTCTCAGAAAGAGGCTTCCGTGTTTAGCCTAAAGCTACCAGCGTAGGTAAATTACGACCGGTTGAGATAATTATCGTATTCCAAGCTCGTCGCTTTATGCGGACGAGACAGCTTCTCACCTGTCCAATACTCGCACTCCCCAAAACCCTCCCCAACTCCACATCCCCCAAATGAAAACCATCCCTCTTAATCGTCCCCATAACAGTCTCCACATCTTTTGGAGGTACTCCATCCTGTAATACTGACATGGTGGTGGACCAGATTGGAGGGAATGCACCGCCGATGTTGGTTGCTGCCATTTGACCTGTTTTTATGTAAAAACCGCGGAGGGAGAGAATTTTTTCGAGGCCGGAGGCGGAGGCGTCAGTGTCTAAGGCATCCCACATTTGTTGGTTATTAGGTTCGAATTTTTGAAGGTATTTATAACGGAAATACGTTGGGATCGCGAGGGAGTAGAAAGAGGCGGAACGTTCGAGGCCTAAAGTTGTACCGCCGAGCTCAGTTTTTAGGTGGTGGAAGGAGAGGTAAGTTGTTAATGCTGTAGAGTGCATTTTGGGGGTTAGTATATTGAAGACGTCTCCTTGATTGTGTTGCTGCTCTTCAACAATTTTTTAACATTGTTTTAACGAAGACATATCTCACCTGCCCCGAAAGCTATGCTTAGTTTTATAGGATTCTCCTCTACCCATGTCGCGCTTCCCTGTGCTTTGCCATTTGCTTTCGAAGAAGAGGATTTTTTTCGGGAAGAGAGGAGGACACGACGGGAGAGACGGGAGAGGGAGGAGCGAATCATGAGGAGAAATTTGGAGTAGTCTTGACCGCGAGAAGAAAGTGCAGGAAGGTTTTAGACTTTGTTCACGAGTGTTTGGGGGAGTTTGATAGGAATTCAGAGCACACTAAGTCACTGGATAACTCGTGGCTGATGTCTGGTGTACGTCTTATGTACGTTATTTAAATAAATTTGGAGAACTAGAAATCTGATTGCAAACTATGCACAAAATTCTGTAAAACCTGACATCAGCCTGTTACGCTAAACTTAGAGTCCACCGCTCCACACCACCACGTTATCGCGATGATGTCATACCTGCTCCTATTATTGTTAATAATCGCATCGTTCGTGAAATGTTTCTCAGCTGATCTAAATCTCAATCGACCTGCGGAGCAATCGAAGCAATCGACCCGACCTGCGGGACAATTGACCACCTTACCCATAACTTCCCTCCTCTCTTGCCCCCACTCTCTCTCGGTCTGTCAAAACGTCACCCTACCCTCCAACAACTTCCAACAGCTCTTTGAACATCACCACCCCAATCTATCCCCTTATTCCTCTCAAAACCTCAAACTCCTCCCTGACGTTAACACCTCTGGCACTGAATACTACACAACAACCTATCACCTCACTCTTCCCTCCTCTTCTCCAAATTCATATACCCTCTTAACCTTCCCCAATGTCTACGGTAATTGTACAATAAGCTATCCAAATGGTACAACCCTTAAAAATTTCTCTCCCTTCACTCCCTTCCTTCTCCCCTCCCCTCCTACCTCATTAAAAATAACAATCTCTCCCCCTCTACTATCCGGTCTCCCTTCTCATCTCTGTCCTCAAAACATGGATGAACCATGTGGACAAGGTGGAGATCATGTTATGGCTGAACAAAGTTATATACAGTTTACGCAAGGCTGGGATTGGATTCAAGCTTCCCCTGATCGTGGGACTACGTTAAGTCCTGGATTTTTTGAGGTCTTTGAGGCGAAGATTGAGAAGGAATGGAGTGTAAGGTATTTAGATGATGAGAGTGTTGAGGTTAATGTAAATTGTATAAATTGTGATAATATCCTCATAGAATTAAAATCACCTTCAGGAGTCACCTATTCCGGTTCAGGTTATAAAACTATTAAAATCCCCACTCCTGATGCTGAATTATGGTATCCTTGGACTTTAGGTAAACCTGTACTTTATACAGTAACTTTTACAGGATTAAAGAATGATAAACATGTATGTTCATTAACTTCAAAAATAGGTTTAAGAATATCAACCCTAAAAAACTCTACAATATTAATGAACAATGTTCCAGTATTTATACAAGGTGGTAATTGGATATGTTTAGATCAGTTTTTTATTAAAACATCTAAACAAGAATATTATGACGCGATATTAAGTCATAAGAATATGGGTATTAATTTATTAAGAGTCTGGGGAGGTGGTATAACCGAGAATAAAGGTGAGGTAATACTCGTCACTCGGCGACGGTGCTCCGTAGCTCCAGTCTCAACTCGCTTCGAATACTGCTAGTAGCAACAGTCACATCGTGACCCCGCTGCGAAGACTTCGTGAGCTGCGACGGGGCTCCACTTCTCAACCTAGGCGCTGCTTTCTTCGCTACTAACACGGCTGGGGCGTTCGCGATGTCGCTACGCCGTAAAGAATTTTATGAGGTGTGCGATGAATTGGGGATGATGGTTTATCAGGAGTTTTGGATGACGGGGGATAATAATGGAAGGTGGGCGGGGAGTTATGATGAACCTGTGAATGTCGAAACTTTTAAATCAGCGATTCAGTGGACGATTCAGAGTTTAAGGAAGTACGCGAGTTTAAGTTTGTATGGAGGGGGGAATGAGTTGTATCCTAAAAACCTTTCTCCTCCTGATTCTATAAAACAAACTTTCTACGATGCTTTAAACGAATATGATCCTGATAGACCTTTCATTTTAAGTTCAATGGATGGAGGTTTACAAGGTATGAATATGAGTGAACATGATTCTGGTTATGCTTTAGCTGTTAAAGGTACGTGCCGTGTACATTTTTACGCAAATAATAATTGACTATTTTACTAACTAACAGAGACTTCTCTTGGAGTAGATGGACCTTATGGGTTTTTGGAACCTGGGAGGTATTTTAGTGAACCTAACCCCGGCTTAGTAAACGGTAGCGACGTTACGATCCTCTTTCAACCTGAAATCGGCGGTTCCAGTTTCCCTCGTTTCGAGAGTTACCTTGAAATGGACGTTGGTTCTGAATTTCCTGGAGAGTTTGATTCAAACGTTCCCGAGGATTGGAATTGGCATAATTTTGAAGGTTACTCTTATATTTTATCCGACGGTAGTAATTTCGATCCAATCTATAATCTCGGGGTTCCTAAAAACGTTGAGGAATACGCCGCACGCGCTGATATTGTTAGTAGACAACAGTATGCTAATTTGTTTAGAGGTTTTTCATCTAAAATGTTTGAACCAACTGAAAAAGGAGGGAAGACGGCTGTGATATTGTGGAAGTCTCAAAGTCCATGGCCTTCATTCCGTGGTGAGTGAGCTCGGAGCGAAGCAACAAGTTAGGAATACCATCAGGAGCGAAGTCTCCTCGCTTCGCTGTCTCCACCACTAACACGCTCGTGCTCGCTTCGCTTGCCGCCCCGAGCTAGGTTTCACGTATGATTATTATGGAGCGGCTACGGGGTGTGCTGATGGTGTTAGGGAAGGGATTGGAGGTGAATTCCAGATTAACGCTTTTGATGATTGGACTGATAATAGCGTTAAAATTGTTAATAGAGGTGAGAAAGTTGTGAGGAGCACTGTTTCGATTAATTCTCCAATTTCTAACTCGTCGGAAACGCGCACAGGAATAAACGAAGTAAACTCAAAATTAATCACAGTCAACTACTACGATCGCTTCGGTCAAGCCCTCACATCCCCTCAAACCTTCACCACCCTCCCCCTCCCCCCTGGCGTATCAAAAATCTCCGGTCTAAAATACCCTGAACATAAAAACGTCACGTTCATTAAAACCGAAATTGTAGATGGACATACTAGTTGGAGTTGGACAAGGGAAGTTAATGGAGAGGTGTCGTATGAATATGAGGAATTAGGTTATTGGAGGGATAATGAGAGGGAGGGAGCGAAGGTTGATGCGGAAGTTTATGGTTTACCGAATTCTTTTGGAGATGATGAATACGCTTCTTATGCGATAAAATTAAAAGTTAAGAATGCGATTGTATTCGCTCCTGATGTGACTGCTAGAGATGGGGATGGGGAGAGGATTTTACCGCTGCTAACGGATGTGAGTCCGGTTATTTTATTGGGGGAGGAGAATTTTGTTGTTAGAGTTAGGAAGGAAAAGATTATTAAGAAGATTGAGATTAGAATGTGGGCGGGGGAAATGGTCGAGGTAGATTTGTAATTTATAATAAGAAGAAATGTTTTTTATGTTTGGGTTTGTTGTTGTTGCTGAGAGCAGAGGTGGGCGATGACTGCGTCTTGATCATAATTGTTGATGTCGTTTACGTCAATTTTGGAGGGGACTAGCTTGGAGCATCCGTAGAAGACGAAGGTGTCAAGCGTTTGAAGCGAGTTCGGGATCGTCATCGATTTTAGTTCGAAGCAATATGCGAAGGCTTGACTGCCTAATTCTTGAAGGTTTGTGTGGCGGAGAACGACATTGTCTAGACTGGAGCAACTTTGGAAGGCGTACCAGCCAATCGATGTTAACGTTGTTGGGAAAGAAACTTTAGTTAAACTCGTGCAATCTTTGAACGCACGAAGACCGATGCTACCAACGCCCTCGGGAATATCAAAAACGACGAGATTGATGGCGTAGGCGCAGGTGTAGTCTCCGACCTTCGTAATATTCAGAAGGAAGATCACCCGCGTTACACGCTTACGCCTCTCCTCTCGAGGATCTTGCCAGTGCCAAATTATATCCTTCCCTCCATGCACGATCATCTCGCCGCACTCAACGCTCTCATTAACACGCTCCTCAACCACAACATTCCACTCCTTACTAACCTCCCTCAACACCAGCAGCATCTCGACGTGAACGAACCCGACGAAGTGGCGTTTGAAATCGATCGTGCTGATGAAGTCATCGGTGTGGGAGGGGTCGTTCGCGATCTTGAGCGCCGCGACCTCGGTAGTCAACGCCGCAATCTCCGTGGCTTGTTCCTCGTTCTCGGTAGTCAACGTCGCAATCACTGTCGTCTGTGCCGCGGTCTCGCTAGTCAACGCCGCGACAATTTTTTCGAGCTCGGCGATTCTCTGCTGGGAACGGAGGTAGATGATGACCTCGGATGTGATCGTTCTCGACTTCGTTTACTTCGTTGATGTCAATGTGCGAAGGGGCTAGCTTGGAGCAGTATCTGAAGACGTCTTCGCCAAAGGTTTGAAGTGAGTCCGGGATCGTCATCGATTTTAGTTCTGAGCAACCCCAGAAGGCCCATTCACCTAAATCTTGAAGGTTTGTGTGGAGGAGATCGACATTGTCTAGACTGGAGCACTGATTGAAGGCGGCTGCACCAATTGATGTTAACGTCGTCGGGAAAGATATGGTAGTCAAACTACAGCAGCCGCTGAAGGCATTGACACCGATGCTCTCAACGCCTTCGGGGATATCAATAACGACGAGATTGGTGGCGAAGGTGCAGGCATTTCCTCCGACCTTCGTAATATTTAGAAGGAAGATCACCCGCGTCACGAGCTCGCGCTTCTCTTTTAGAGCGACATCTACCTCAAAACTCACATCCTTCCCACCGTGAAATGCCGCTCCTAAAATCCCCATCAATCTTATCCTCTGCTATTCGCTGCCACGGCTTGCTCACCAGTCGAAACGTGTAAAATAAGTCCGCAACATCAACGTACCCCCTCGGCAACCTCATAAAGTCATCCGTGGCCATGAAATCATCCTTTGTCGTCGGAGCTAAAACCGCGTCGAGTGGCCCTTGGCCTTGGCCTTGATTCTGGCTCTCCCCATCCTCCCCACCGCTCTCTCCACCCGAATCCTGCGCCTTCAACCTACTGGAAGACCTTGTGGCTACACGCTTTTGGGACATGGGGTCGGGGATAGCTCGAATTCGGTCGAAAGCTTTATCAGATTTTCTTCCCTCAATTTTCAGATCCGTCGATTTTACCGTCCCACACGCGACCCCACAGTCTACTACCCTCTCCACCTATTCTCCTACCCCACCAGTCTCCCCTCAACCCCCTCAACACACACCAAACGCCCCCAAAATGAAATCTAGCCAATCTCCGTCCGAACCCGCGGCTGCCGCAAAACCCGCTCCCTACTGCGCCTTTCCTAACTGCAAGGTCCCGCCCACGAAGACCTGTTCCCGTTGCAAGGAGACTCAGTACTGCTCCAAGGAGCACCATACAGACGAATTTCTGGCGTTGTCTCGAGATCAGTGGAAACGACGAGAAAAAGTTGGAAAATCTGCTAAAACAATTTCCGAGGGTTACATGATGAAATAAAAATTGTAAAACGATGTATTTTTTAATGAGAAAAAAAGTTAGGTTTTGCTTTCGATTTACTACATACGCCGCGATGAAAATATTTACAACCGCCAAACGCATGCATACTCTACTTCTTCTTCTTCTTCTCGGCCTTCGGAGCAGCTTTGAAGCCGACGTAACTGAGCACGAGGGTGATACCCTGGAGGATCATGGTCTTGTTGGCTGCTGCAATGGCTCCCGCAGAGGCGACGTCCTGTGGGGGGTGAATTTTGTAATGCGTTAGTTATATCTAACATCTTATATCTTACATCCTAACCCAAACCCCACCACTCACCTTCTCCAAAACAACCCTGTACGCTGCAACGACAACATAAGCCCCACTGAGCATCATCCCCAGTCTCAATCCCGGTCCCTGCTTCTCCTTAAACGGAATATAGTGCAAAAACAGGAAAGCCAAACACAAAAGCGTCGCTCCGTAGTACCTGCAAATGCTACCCGACACCGAGTCAATCTCTTGCGAAGTACCGTAGTAATTGCTTAAAAGAAATCCAGGGTTCGCCAAGAATAGGTAACCATAGACGGAACATATCGCTCCGTTCCAGAATAGAGCGAGAGCGGGGATCATATTCCTGTGTGAATTTTTGACGTGTGTGAGTTGTTACGCTTGTTTTAGTTGGCAGCTTTAAGACGACGACCAAGGTGTTGGATCCAACTAAATTATAAGTAATGCGCGAACGTGATGTGATGACGAATGGGTCCTAGCGGTAAAGTGTGCTCTATTAGAGGGGGACTTCGGTAGCGAACGAACTACGACTCACTTTTCTATTTCCTATTGACACTCTCTCAAATCCATGATAAATGAGGGAAGAGGTTTGGGAAATATCTTCAGGTAGGTTGTTTTGGGTATATGTTCACAGTTCCCCTTTGTGCGTTGCTTCCATGCGTGAACCTCGCGAAGGAGGCGTCAAAACCGGAAAATTCCGTACGTGTTGCGGCCGTGATAATTATATTAAGATGATCGGTTTGCATCCCCCTCACACTCACCCACTTCCCCTCCCCAGCATTCACCAATGGAGCTCGTAAAGAAGCGCAGCTGAGAAATCCTCGGGGCGATAACTAAAAAGAGGGTCGCCAAGGCCCACTCTAATGCAGAGGAGTTTGTTAACAAGCATGGCCGCGGCAGTTTCCTCGAAGTCTCTTGCCCGAGAAGATCATGCGAGTTAAGGTTTGTAGTCCCTTGGCCGCCTTCTTCATTGTTACATTCGCGTTTGCGGCCATGGTGCACTTCTTCAATTCTCCGCGAGAGAATTGGACAGAACGCAGTCTAAATGTGACTTTGGACAGTGCAGGCGATGTTGGTTTACACATGTCAATCACGTTGACTAGCGATAATGTGCCTGTTATTTCGTATTACGACTACTATGACGGCAGAACAAACTATGATCTCAAACTTGCAATTTGCAACGACGCCCAATGCTCCTCTCCTACAATAATGACATTGGACTATGGGGGGGCGGTAGGGGGAAGATGATGTTGGTAAATACACGTCGATTGCGTTGACCAACGGAAACGCCTGTTATTTGCCTGTTATTTCGTATTGCGACTGGACAAACAGAGAGCTCAAATTCTATAGTAGGGGGGGCGCCTATTCCAACACTGATTCAATCTCTGGTGCTTCCACGAACTGGGATTTAACGGACTCTCCGTTTCAAACCACGACCACTTTGTCGTGTTCAATACCACAGCAAACAGTTCCTTACTCCAGTGACGACTTCGACAACGAACGGACGGCAACGATCGGATCTTGTACAGACACGGAGATGTTAACTTCCATCGATGTGTACTTCCAAAAATGCTTTCAGCGAACAACTTGCAAGTGGCATCAACAATCAGATACTCCTCAAAGAAGCAGCCGTCACGTTCAAAACAGCCCCGGCCTGGATCGAACCATCTTCTTATACAGCCTGTACGGAAAACACCAAGCTCGAGTTTGATTATGCTGTTAGGGTTAGGGTTAACCCTAACAGATAAAGTACCCTAAGCAAAAAAACTCCTAGAAAAAGATTTGAATATCAAACAAAGGATTTCAAATTACATTCTCTCAACTACTCAACTACACTCAATAATCGCAGCGCACTCCTCCACGCTCTTCCCCTCCCCCACCGCCTCCGTCAACTTCTCGAACGCCTCCTTATTCTCCTTGATAATAATCCAAGCCATCAACGCCCCCCATCTCGTAATCTCCTGCTGTTTCGCCGCCCCAATAAACTCCTCCGACTTGCTGAAAATACTTTGCAAAGCAAGTAAATCGTTATCACCCCCTTTCGCAGTTTCAAGTTTAATAGCTTCGCCTACTGAACCCGCCATACTCACAACCGCTAACTTCGAAACTGCGAGGAGCGGAGGAGCGGAGGAGAGAAGGGACGATGAGTTAGAATTGCGTAGCGGTGATAGAGGCGTCAAATCGTTGCTGAGCTACAAGCGCAGCTTTACATGTTGAACGAAATTAATGCAGTTTCTCACCTTGTTCCATCTCGAATTCCACCTTCCTTCCATTTTCCTCCTCCCTCAAATCCCCCATTTTCGTATCAAAAAACTCCACAAAAGGATACCCATCCTCTCCAACTCCATAACTCTTAACCGGTAACCCTACTAAATACCCGCAAAGAAAATGCGCAGCTTCATGATAACATATTCTCTCTCTTTTTTTATCCGCATCTTCATTCGAACCTGCGACGAGCGTAGCGAGGAGCAGTAGCGTAGCGAGGAGCGAAGCGACGAGTTAGTTGAAATTCTTACTATAGCTCTTGCAGTAACTCGTCGCGTTCGCTCCTCGCTGCGTCTCACCTTTAAAAGTTTCGATTAAACCAGCCAAAATCCCCGGCGCCGAACTCCCCACAGCTATCCACAACACAGGTATAACAGCGAAAAGGTACGTGAAAGTCGCTCCTGTGTTGTTTGGCATTATCACGCCTGCGGCTATTGCGAGGACGGACGAAGCTAGGGTTACGGCGATTGTAGCGTATTTGAAATCGTCTAAGGATACGTCGTCTTCTCCTCCTACGCCTAAGGCTGCCGAGGACGAAGTCCGAAGAGCGAAGCGACGAGTTAGTGTAGGATTTTCATTCATTTATACCAGTGCTGATATATGCTCATGTTCGTACCTTCTGCCGTTATCTGACCACCGGTACGTTGAGAGAGACCGTCAAGCGTCAAAGGAAACGGCTTCAAATTCATCGTCGAAGGCGGAGGATCGTCGAACCTCGAAGTGATCGATTTAAGGGAATCGTATTCTGACGTTTTGACGGCGCTGAGGGCTTTGAAAGCTTCGTCGAAAGTCATTTTCTTCTTCGATTCGACGATGTCCTCGGATTTGACGATCGTCTTTCCCATTGCTACTTCCGCTTCAGCAGCTTCTTCACGAAGCTTCTTAGCTGCAGCTATCAGAGCTTCAACGTCTTCTGACCTACGATGGTGAGGGTTAGACGATGACTCGAAGACCTTGTCGGAGCTGGCGATTGTAGATCGACTGACTTACTTGTCGCTCAAAGTTAGGCGGGTGGAGAATGCTTGGCGGCGGAGAGGGGAAACATGAAACGAATGGACTGTCGCTAAAAGCAGCGTTATCGTGAGGAGTGATATATGCATGATAATAGTTGCCAAGGTTTTAACCAAAATTATTTTGGACTCTTATCGATTTTATCTTGAGTTTGCGTGTAACTACGTCGGAATTTGATACTCTCGTGTACGTAGTTATTCTATCTACTACTCTAGCTACCACCTAAACCACGAACCATCAACCACCAAACCCCACCACCCTCGTTTTCTTCCCATCGCCGAACAGCCATGAAACCTCTCCTCTTCACCTTCCTCCTCCCTCCATCGATCCACCGCTCCTTCCAAAACTACCTGAACCCAACGAACTACTTGTTGAGTGCGCTTGAGGACAATGACGCGGCTGAGAATGCGGGCGTTGAGGATAGAATAAATGAAGGTATTGACGATAGGGATTCTTTGAGTTCGTTGTTGAGTAGTTTTTCATCCATTTACGAGGTGAGACCATCCATTCAAATTATGCTCACGCAACGCTTCTCCTTCATCAATCCTAACTCCACTCTCCTCAGCCTCCAGATTTAACAGCAAGCACACCATCATCATCATCACCTCTCCCCTCCGTCTCCTTCGATCCTCCCACCTCCCCCTCCAACGACCCCTCCAACGAATACGACGAGCTCTACAACCGCAGAAAAGGATCCTCCGCCTTCGAAAGGTAATAATATATATTCAATCGAAAAACTATAAATATAAACGCTAACCCAAACTCTCACAGAGCCTTACGAGGCGAAACATCCGTCTACACAAACGACTGGAACTCCCCCTCTCCCCCCTCCTCCTCCACCCCCGAAACCCTCTCCCCCCCTTACCCCCCCCTCAACTACAGAAACCTGCCCCTCCTGCTCCTCCCTCCTAACCCCCCTCGACACCCTCTACATCTCCAAATACTCCATCTGCCAATCCTGCCGTTCTCTCCAACTCCAAAAAAAAATTCGCCGATGCCAACACACCGGGAATTAACGTATGGGATGTGAGGAGAATGGCTAGGGGAGGGGATGAGGTTGAAGGGTGGAAGAAGGGGGGGAAGGTTGAGGAGAAGAGGTTCGAGGATAGAAGAAGTAATGTTAGTAAACCGAGGATTGAAGTTGAGTTCGGTGAAGAGGAGGAGGTGAGGAACTGTTTCGGAGCTCAGCGACGAGGTGGGGATGCTTCAATTCCGCGAGTTACTATGAGGAGCGAAGCAACGAGCATTAAGAACAGTCTTAACTAACTCGTCCCTTCGCTCCTCGGGCTTCGCCCTCCACTTGCTAATGCTCCTCGCTACGCGTCGTCGCAGGATTTAAACGTCGACGTAAGTCTAGTTCAGTTCGGAGAAGGCGAAGGCGACAATGAAGAGGAGGATGAGGATGCGGAGTATAATTATGTTAGGTGGTTGGAGGAGGAGCTTGAGGAATCGAGGACGTTTGTGAGGATTCTACTACGGAGAGTGGATAGATTGGAAGGGAGGAAGAAGGAGAAGGAAGGGAAGGGGGGAAAGGAGAAGGGGAAGAAGGAGAAGTGGGAGAAGGTCAGAGATGAAGAGACGGGAGGGTTCTTTTTCATGAACCCGGAGACCGGCGAGCAGAGGTGGGAGATAGATAATTAAATAAGAAAGAAAAAAATGATTTTATAACTATGAACCAACATCGTTCGTAACTCTATAAACCTCCAACACACCCGCAGTCTTCCCTTCACCACTCCACTGCATTTCCTCACAACCTTTACTACCCCAATCTTCTTTAACGACAGCAAGTCCTGCTTTTTCTAATATATCAACCCATTCTTCAACTCCATCCGCATTCCTCCTTTCCATAAAATTCAAGCTCACGCTATTCCGATTACGTTCGAGTGTGGAGATAATACATTCTGCTAATAATTTGAAGGATGTACCGTATAAAGGTTTGTAGACGCAGTCGGTTGATACTAGGAGATCGAAGGGTTTTGAGTTGTTAGTTTGACGTTCGCATTCTATTAAATTTGTTGAGGACCAATCGAGGCCGAAAGCTTTTAAATTCGATTGGGATGAGGGGACGTTGAATTCTAATTGCTCAAGTAAACTCTCAACGTCAGTAACTACGAAACTCTTATCAATGTATAACCTGCGGAGAGCGAAGCGAGCCGAGGACGAAGACCAAGCGAGGAGCGAAGCGACGAGTTAGAATGAATACATTGTTAATGCACATTGTTAATACACATTGTTAATACACATTGTTAATACACATTGTTAATACACATTATTAATACACATTATTAATGCGT
Organism: Triparma laevis f. inornata; assembly: GCA_012489335.1. Classification (NCBI taxonomy): domain Eukaryota; class Bolidophyceae; order Parmales; family Triparmaceae; genus Triparma; species Triparma laevis. The sequence continues at coordinate 74,797 of BLQM01000043.1, forward strand.
TGTCAGCTCAGCTCATCGCTTCCCTCCTCGTTGTCATTATTCGCTCCTCCCAACGTTCTCACCTAGCCAAACAATGCCCCAACAAACCCAACCCACAACCTAGCTCTAAAAACGTTTCACCTGACCATTTATTTATCAAAAAATAGTGTACAGAGAGCTCAGCGGCTCGCCAAATACGGGTGCCAGCCCATTCGGAACCGGAGAATAAGGGGGAGATTGCTGATTCAGGTAACGTAGTAGGTAGTCTGAACTGATGCGTCAACTGATGCGTCTCCTCTGTATCGTTTGTAGCTGTATTTAAGGAAATATTGAGTGAGGTTTCTACATTTTCCTGTTCGTCCATTTCGGAGGTTATGTAGAGAGGGGAAGTGGGGGTTGTATGAGGGGGGAGGTCGAAGGGAGGGCTGAAGGCGTTAGGAAATTGCGGAGAGGACATTGGAGGTGAAGATTGGAAGTGGGAGACGACGAGGGGAGGGAGGGGAGGGAGGCGAAAGTGGGGTCGAACCTCGTCTCGACGGTTTCGATCTATTTCAGTGTATAACCTATGATGCCGGAGGTAATTTTGACAATCAAGATCTATTAACAGTATTCAAGGTGCCCACTTTACACGTTAATTGTAAATTCGTCGTCAAATATTGACGTTAAAATTCTAGAAGTCCAAAATTTGACAACAATCGATTTTATCTCCCACACGCAACCCCAAAGTCTGTTACTCTTTCTACATACACTCATAGCATATCAGTCCCCCCTCAACCCCCTCAAAACACACCAAACATCCCCAAAAAAGTATTCTAGCCAATCCCGTCCAAACCCGCGACCGCCGCAAATTGCTCCCTTTGCGATGTCTCTCCCGTCCATCGCGAAGCCGGTGATTAGTCGTACCGCCGACGGTCAAGCTAGGAAGTTCACTAGCCTTACGGCAGCGGAGAGATTGGTGAGCTCCATCCTCCATCCTCGACGAAGGCACTCGCAGGTTTCAAGATGTACTCTCAGGTTTCAAGATGCCGTTGCCTCTCAAGCTCACGACGCCTCCGTTGCTCCTGGCGAACCTTCCTCCTCTCCCTTCCTCCGGCCCTTCCTCGTCCTCGTCTCGCTCATCGCCCTTTGGCTTCTTTGAAGAGTCAATACCCTCGAGCGAATCCACGATGCCACTCTCAAAACCTCCCTCCCAAAATCAATCCCCCTCTAACTCTCTCCCCCCCCAAACCCCACACAGACCGGCGTCAACCGCAAGAAAATCTCTAAAATCCTCAGCTCTTCATCCCCCGAATCAATCGATGGCCTTACCTGGGAGTTCGCCTCACCCTCCGATCCCCTCCCCTTTGAATCCGAATCCACCTCCACCTCCTCCAAATCCCAGAAGCAGCTCAACCCTCCGTTCCAGAACAGCATCGAAACCCGCAAGACCATCCAGACGAAAACCAAGAAGAAGAAACCACAGTTCTACCTCTCCTCCGACTCCGAAAACGAAGGAGACCACGATGTCTGGGAGGTGAGGACGGAATGCGTTGATGTAAGAGGTCGTAATTATATTAGCTACGCTGCTTACCGTTTCAGCGTCAACAACAGTGGATGTTACCTTCATCGCTACTCAATTATAACTCCTTAACGCCAATTCTCATGCGACTCGCTACGCTCGTCCCAGGACGTCACCGACAACCCATACAAAAAGAAGGTGACATCTTACAGGAAAAGGGACAGGGAAGAGGAAGAAGACGTCGAGGAGATATCGACGTATGATGAAGGTGGAAGGAGGATTGAGACGTGGAAGGGGAAGGAGAATGCGAGTAGGGGACTTATGGTTTCGAGGAAGACTGTTGATGCTGCGCTTGCGGGGGAGGATGATGGAGAGGTTAAGGCCGGGACGAGGATCCGTAAGGTAAGACAAAGACGTTGCGAGGAGCTAAGCGACGCGCTATAATAACTACTTTTATACTCACTCCTCGTCCGCTCGCCCACCTCCCCACAGGGATCCGAAATCACTATCAACGCCGCCGCCCTCCCCCTCCCCGAACCAAAAGGCCTTCCGCAGTCGCTCCCGACCAACTTCGACGCCTCGCTAGCTCCAACCTCCGTCAAGCTTAAACCCCCAACCAACAGCAACAGCAACAGCAACAGCAACACCACGCAGAAAACATCGCGGAAGAAACACCAACCTCAAAATCGGCGAAACACCCCTCCCCCCTCCCACGCTCTCTTCGCCTCCAACAACAACTTCAATCCCACCTCAAACAACAACAACAACAACACCTCAAACCACCCCTCCCCTTCCCGCCACCGTT
>BLQM01000043.1:92916-110105 GCA_012489335.1 Triparma laevis f. inornata
CCCCACCCCCCCCTGACCGGGTTTGCACAAAATATGCGACACCGCGACCCCAAGGTGTACGCCATTGACACAGACCTTCCCCCGTCGACATCCCCTGAAGAGGGAAGCAGTCCAGTGTCTCCTTGGCGCACAAATAGCGATGGGGGGTCGCCATATGACGAACTCACCGTCCGACGACACAAGGGGGTTGCCGCTGGTTCAACAACACAGAGTCCCTCCGCGAGTCCAAAGAGCATTGGGAGGATGAGAAAGGGCAGTTCCTTCGGCGCAAGTTTGAAGGACTTCCTGAGTTCTACTACGAGTTCGAGTAGTGATGACACGTTGCCGATGACATTCAGCCAGGCACGAGAAGCTCGTACGAACAGCAAAGGAAAGAGGAGGAACAGCGTTCAGCTGTTGGACGAGAGCGAGCACGGAGTTGAGAAGACCATAGTGGAGACGGAGAAGAGGAGGAGGAGTTTAAGTGAGGGGGCCGCACCTAATGGGGGGGGGTTGGTGCTGGAGAATCCCCAACAGGGACACAAACAAAGAATTATAGGCTGGGGGGAACTTACGAAAGTAGTGTTCTACCGGGAAGGGACGTTTAGTCTGTGTTTCACGGCGCTTTACAAAGGAGCGGAGGTCGTGGTGAAGCTGCTGAAGAGCGACGCGGAGAAGATCGATGAGAGGGCGGAGGAGCTTTTCGCGACAGAGATCGCAGTCATGCTGGGAGGGGTGGGCGGGGCGGAGGAGGGCTCAACGACAGGCGGGGGCAGGAGCCGGCACCTGGTGAAAATGATCGGGAGGGGGCGAGAAAAATTGGGCAGGTAAAAAGTTACGAGGAGCGGCGAGCGAAGCGAGCCGAGCAGCGAATGACGACAACGAGGAGCGAAGCGACGCGCTTGGAATGCTAGTAGCTACAGTTGTCTCGAATCCTCAACACTCCTCAACGATTCGTCTAACACGGCTCGCTTCGCTCGCCGCTCGTTCGCTCGTCGTAGCTTCGTCGTTCTCGAAAAGCTGACCATGACTTTGGAGGAGAGGCTGGGACATTGTAGGAGCTCCGGGGGACTGCTGTCGTTCCCGTGGTGGGGCAACAAGAAGAAGGATGCGTGGAAGGACGACCTGGGGCTGAGGATGAACACGTGCCTGGAGCTAGCGAGAGGGCTAGAGTTTTGCCACAAGGAGTTAGGATACCCCACCAGGAGCTGCATCATCCACAGGGACTTCAACCCCAAAAACATCGGGTTCAGGGACGACGGTGGGGCGGTTCTGTTTGATTTCGGATTGGCGAGGGTGCTGGACAGCTACACTGCGGTCAGCAACGCAATGCCGAGGGCCATGACGGGGGAGGTCGGCAGCTGTAGGTATCAGGCGCCAGAAGTCTCCTGCCACAGTCCGTACGGAGCGCAGAGCGACGTGTGGAGCTGGGCTGTCGTGGCGTGGGAGATGTGCAGTCTGGCTCTGCCGTACGGGGAGATTACAGTTGGGGGGTACTTGAGCAGGGTGGTCGAGGGGGGGGAGAGGTTGAGGTTTGAGGGGGACGAGTTCGAGGGATGGGATGGGGAATGGAAAGCGCTGTTGGAGGAGTGCTGGGACGAGAACATGAGCAAGAGGCCATGCATGAGCGACGTGGTGAAGCGGCTGGAGGCGATTATGAAGAAGGTTTGAGGTTGGGGGAAAGGGGGGGGAGGAAGGGACCTTGCACACAAAAAATAAGACGAGAAATGAAGACGAATGAGAGTATATCAGAACGAAATAAATCAAAAATAATGGAATTTGTGCAAATAAGCTAGGTGGTACCTTTTTTATTTTTTCTGTTGTTTCTTATATGAATTCTTCACGGATTATTATTTGCCGTTTTCGTTTCGGTGCATTATCTTTATTACTCCTATTCTTATTTCCATCGCACGCAAGCACACCAATTGCATCGTCGCCGCTTCGCTCGTCGTTCGTTTTAACACCGCCGCTTCCCCCAGTCGCATTTTTGGTTATACCATGAAACGCTCTCACAGTCCAATTAACCCTTTTCCCCGTCCCCGGATCCATAGTTTTCCTCCACTTCGGTATTTCATGTTTCGTAACCTCCTGACATTTCCCTCCCATAACTAAAAAATCTCCATCCTCTAAATAAATCTCAACCATCTTCTCAAATGTTAGATCCGACTTCACACATTCGTTTTTAGGTCTGAATAAAAAACGACGTGTTCCACCTTGTGATAGTGAGAATATAGGATATTCTGAGTTCATCTGTTTCTCGTCATCGCTGTGTAAACCAATAGTATGTTCTTGCTCATACCAATTTTGAAGACAACCGTTATAAACGTTTTTGCCTATTAAATCGTTACACGTTCTTATTAAGTTGTTTACCATTAACCCTTCAGGTTGAAAATACGATTTTGAGATTGCTGATGATCCTGAATAGTTATAAGCGAAGTTATCCTGGGTGGACCATTGTTGAGAGTAACGGTTTTCGTGGCAGGTTTTACCGAAGACTTTTAATTCGTGGTAGGATGAGGGGTGTTGGGACCATTGTTGATTGAGTGTTGATTGAGTAGAGGGCATGTAAGCCTTGGCTAAGATGTACCAAGCATCTTCTTGTTTCGTTAGGTATTGGACGGGGGAGTTGAGGGCTAAGCTTAGCGTGTTTGGGCTGACTGCGCAAAGTGTGTTTGGGTTGATTGGTGTGTTTGGGGACGTCGCCATGAGAGGGAGGAGGAGTTTACGACCGAGTCGCATGTATCTTTTTAAAGGTTTTTCGCGGAGGATATGGGGATCACAGGGGAGCGCGCGTAACGAAAACTTATTAGCAAAGCAAGTACGACGAAAAAGTAGAATGCGGGAGGAGAGGAGCCAAGTTCGTAAACTAAAAAAATCCTTTTCTCCGCCACTAGAAGATAGCAAAAAAACTGAGGACTGGTTTGAATGACCTAGGTTGTCGACTAGGATATTCGTGTGGGCTATGATCTATTCGAGAACGCGAGGTTGAGATGTGCTAATGTAGAATACGGGAGGGGCCAAGTTCATAAACTAAATAAATCCTTTTCTCCACCACTAGAAGTCAGTAGAAACTCAGTACCGGTTTAAATGACCTAGTTTGTCGTCTAGGATATTCGTGTGCCTACGATCTATTTGAGAACGCGAGAAAAACCGAAAATGAATTTTAGTCAAATCGCTTGAACGAAAATAGGTATTCTGGTTATTTTCAGATTCATTTTTTGTCTTAGTTCTCCTTTTTAGTTCCTTAATCATCCAAGTCTTGTAGTAGTTTTTTTTAGAAAAGCTCAGGATCATGTTTTTTTGGCTTGGATTTTTATCTTTCTGGAGTTTATCTGATCTACAAATGATATATTCGGCGCCTCAGATGGCTTTCAATCAACAAATATGCCCAATACTGACCAAAATAGTTCCAGGAACACCGATTCTATCTCAGAAATCCACTTATTTGAAAAATTATTTTGGTAAATCGATCGCTTAGGGTTCCTAAGATTCAGAATATAACCAAAAGTAGAGTTAAAATTGGATGAAAGTTATACGATTTTGAACTGGACTAAAATCGATTTTTGTTGGGACGACTATAAAAGTGCTTAAATTGAACGATCGCGAACGCAGCTAAAATAATGCACTTGATTCTTCATGATCTTGCTCAACTCCAATAATTTTTTAGGAATCTGAATCCCCAACGTCGTACAGATAAGACCTCTCAACAAATGGACCGAATTTTTATAATCGCAAGAACAGATTAGAACGCGCGGACGTTGATGTCTATACGTCTGTAAGTTTCATAACTGCGAAAATAGACCTAGGGCTTAAATCTGTTTAATTTTCATTACAAACTGTGAATGCTTAAAGCGCTGTTGAAGTTGTCGTCGGTTTCAACACCGCTGCCATCCTCTTCCCCCTCCCCCTCTTCAACCCCCCCTCATTTCCCCCAAATCACCGGCTTCAACACATGAACGTAGAACACGATGAAGAACAACGCTTAAAAGCTGTAGGTCAGGATCTCAAGCAGCAGCGTTAAAAACTCAGTCATTTGGCCCCTTCCTCGTTGGTGAACGCGTAGACGACCAAGGCCTCAATAGAAAACATGCAGAAAAATGTGAACAGCAGCCCTTCCATCCTGCTGCTAAACTTTAAATTCATCGCGTTTTTTCACGTCAGAGTTCTGCTGGGCAGCAGCGGAGTGATGATGTACGTCAATATCCAACTCGCCATGAAGAACAACGATACAGCGTTCGTTGGCTCGGAAGCGATCTCACACCACTTGTCGTATTAAGTTTCGAACCCCCCATCCCCACCATCCGCCCCCTCATACTCCTCCCTAACATGATCGTAATTCATAATACATTGGAGCGACGAGGCCTGCACATAGAGCATCGATCCTAACAGGCCCGGAAGAGATTTGAAGTTCGTCAATACAGCCGCTCCAAGTTCCCGATCTCTAAACTTCGAGTAAAGCTTCGCAATGCCCAAAATTGAAGGTGGCAAGATGAGTGTCCAAACGCACGCCCTGAACATGCGAGACATTGAGCCTGTAAAATTAGCTCTCAAAAAGCGGTACGACGGATTGAGTAAAGAGCATATCACGATAAACCCTTTTTCGTTAGCAAATTCCTCCCACCAGCAGCAGCAATGCTGCATACGGCTCCGAATAGCTGAAAGGTTTCCGAAGCATTGATAAACCTCTGATCACCGTCCTTGAGCGAGGCCAGCGCTAAGAAGTGCGGGAAAAGCGCTCCGGCGAACAGAACAGTCCTCCACCGCCTTGCAATGTTCCCCGTCCCCGTCTGTGTCTGGGCAGGAGATTGCAGCTTCTCGATCTTGTCCATCAGAGCTATCTTGGGTTCAGCGGCACTCTCCTTAACCTGCTCCGAATCCCTCGCCATTTTTACCATGGTGCGGGCTTGAGCATGCGAGGAGAGTGTTCGTGAATTCTTGGAGAGTGGAGGGTGTTGTCCTAAAACCAAACAGTAGAGTAGGGCGGAAATTGCCTGTATTTCTTCTCAAGACGCACTACGCTTTTAGTGCAGTATTTGAGGAGGACTTCTCGGGCTGCGAGAACAGGTGACAGATACATCAGCCGGTGACGTTCATTTGAATAGCTTGATTATCACTGTGCAATACAAAGAGGATTCAGGGTTTTTGATAACTTATTGCCATATAAAAACAGTTGCCACAGCGTACTTGTAATTAATCGCAATCGTAATCAGCGGACTATTAGAACACTTTCCCAACAGTCCTCTCCACCCCAATCCTCGCTCCCTCCCAGCTTTGCAGAGAATCAGTATTAGAGACTTCAAACTTCTCCGCCCCTTCATGCCCGTACAAAGTGACCTAAAAGTTCACCCCAAAATGGAGCTTGAGGCTGGACAGGCTGGAAAGGTGAGATTGTTGTAGGTGGTGGCACCGACGGTGATTGTTGGGTGGGAGAGTCATTGAAAAAAGGGGGAAATTGCATGTGCAAATTGCATGTGACGCCTGATGCCTGACACCTGTACAAAATTAAGTGAAACCTTGCGAAACCTTGCTCGTTTTCATAGCCCCACCTAACGCCATCACGCCCGTTCGCTCGCACTTCCCCCCGGCCCCTCCAGGTCGCCGTCGATAACGAGGCCCCGAACAAACAAGACGACCACATACCCGTCGCCCCCCCCAGCAAACTAAACCTGGCCGCGTCCTACCTAATTTCAATCCTCTGCGGAACCCTATGGGGTTTCGTCTTCGAGAAAAGCAGAGTCTTCGAAGTTCGTTCCATCCGCGGTCAAATGGTCTTCGAGCGTTGGGTCATGCTCAAGATGTTCATGGGCGCGATGGGTCTGTCCGCTTTCGCGTTGAGCTACACGGCGGCGATGAAGCCGAAGGAGTTTGAGAAGCTTAGGGAGAAGGTGAGGAAGGGCAATAGAAGGAGGTGTCAAGTGTATTAGAAGTGTCTAACGAGGAAGAGGAAACTCGGTTTCAACACACACTATACTATACTTTCTCTAACCCTAACCCCTTAGTTCAAGGACGAATGCGACCGCTCAGTTCTTCGCGCCACTACCCTCGGCGCTTTCCTCTTAGGAGTTGGCATGTCTCTCGCTTCCGCTTGCCCAGGCATGGTGTTAGCTCAGATTGGCGCCGGACAGAAGAACTCCTTGTTCACGGTCGCGGGAGGAATTTTTGGAGGATTCGTCTACGGTGCTCTTGAACCGACTATTAAGTCCACTTTGATTCGACCTCCCAATTCCTACGTCTTTCCCCGTGAGAAGCGCTTCGTCGACGAATACCTGAACGTCTCCCCCTCCAAAACTCCCCTCTTAATTTTCTTCCTCGGCATTTTCGCGTTATGCTTCTCGGGGGTTTTAGAGATCGTGTCGCCTTTCGATAGTATTCCGGAAGAGACTGACGTAGCCAACGACTGCTCTAATGTGTTTGAATGTCGCGGTTGGCCTCCTTCGATTCCCGGAGTGATCCTCGGTTCCCTTCAATTTCTATTGATTCCGTTTTTAGGTGAGACACAAGGAGCAAACGACGACATCGAGGAGCGAAGCGACGAGTTTCAATTTCAATTTCAATCTAACTCGTTGCTTCGCTCCTCGTTCGCTCCACCCCTTCAGGTTCATGCATGGGCTCCGCGACCGCCTTCCAATCCCTCGTAGCCCTCCCTTTCCTCCTCACAACCACGCCCACGAAAAGAGAAGAACTAAAAAAATCGGACTCAACCTGGCTAAGCTACTTGGTCAAATACACGCCGGACCGTCTCTCGACTCAATGGCAGTTGTTGTACTGCGGTTTCTGCTGCGTTGGAGCTTATATTAGGTGAGAAGCTGCGAACACGATATTTGCGCGAGTAATCCGACTGCGGTGTTAGCCTTAGACTAAATGCTCGAGTCGCTTTCGTCGTTACGCAATTCTAACTCGTCGTCGCTTCGCTCCTCCGCTCCTCGCTACGCTTGTCGCAGCTCAACGCTAAGTGAAACATACGGTACATCACCCGGTTTGAGCCCAATCGAGTGCTTCCTTGGCGGCGTCTTAATGCTCTTCGGTAGCAGGTTGGCGGCAGGATGCACGAGCTGGCACGGGATCAGCGGCTTTCCGATTTTACTCAATACGAGCTGGGTAGCTGTGCCGGCAATGTTCGGGGGAGGGATTGTGTCGGCGTTTATTCTTCAAGCGGTGCAGGGGGACGGGTTTTATCCGGCTTATGATGACGAGTTGATGTAAATAAAAACATGAGAAAGTGTTTGATTACAATGTTACATTTTAAAGGTTCCTCTTTTAATCGCCAGTATCAACTCTTGCGCGTCCACCTCCCGTCCTCCCTCCTTTACTGTCAACCCTTCAGGCCTAATCTTATTCGTATTTGTGGTTCGCCTAAATACTCCCACATGCAAACGGGTTGTTACTTGCCGGAGGATTGATCCTCCAGTAGCTTCTCCGCTGACGTTTATTTCCTAGCTGACCACGTTGCTCTCGTCATCATCGCCCCCCCCCCTTCCACTCTATTACCCTCCTTCCTCGGAATCCACGACTCCGGCGCGCTTAACTTCCACTGATCCGTGAACCACTCAGGTTTCTCTTCTCCCCACCGCTTCCAGCCTGCCTTTACCCACGCCTCGACCTTGTCTTCAATAGGCTTCCATAGCGATCTATGTTTCGTGAAAATACCAGACTTCGACAAATCGTCTCCCTCTAGAAATAACCGTCTTAGGAGCTGGCCTCCGGTTTCCGTGCTAAAGAACGTACGCCGATATTCTACGTTAATAAGCACGAAGAGCAACCCAACCAAAACGAGCAAACTCGATCCAAGCACGCTCACCGCATCTGTGACAAGCGTAACTGTATCTTCAGTGAAATTGCCTCTAAGCAAATCTAGAGATAAAATTGCTGTCAGCGCTATCAAAGGGAGAAACATATTCAAAATGAAGTACAGGCCGCCAACCTATGTGCAAGAAGCGAAGCAAACAAAGTTAGAATGGCGATGTCACACGTAGCCGTTACTCTTTTTACCTCGTACGGGTGACGCATGTGGATGCAGCCCGTGAAATCAGCGATAATCTTAACTGCCACTCGAAAAAGCAGCGAAATCGCCATGCCCGCAACGCCATCGATTGGTATCCAGTATCTCAGATCTCCTCTCATCACTTTGTAAGAGAGATAAGCTAACATTTCCCCGAAAAGAAATTACATCGCATATTCAGCCTTAATCGAAGCGAGGATAACGACCAAGATCACTTTAATCAGAACTTGATTGGCAGACATCAAAATCATTGTCAAAAACAGCGCCGTTCTTTTCTTCGGGTTGTCCGGAATGTAACCGTAAAATTCCGGGTTGAATGCGCGCTTTTTTGGGTCCGTGTCTTGGTCGTAACTTATTGTGGCGCTCACGAACCCTGTTGTCAAGACCGATACAAGAAGGGAAGCCCGCACAGTTGTTGAAACTTTCTCTCCAGATTCCAACTTGCTCAAGATAGCACTGGTCTGAATTATGATTCCGGGAATACTCTCTGTGAACATCTCAATGCATTTACTGTACGATATCTCCAACACGGGATCAACCATGGTATCCTTCTCTTTCTCAGCTCCACTCGTGACCCTGTACGCGTCGACGGCCGGCTTTGCTCCTATTACCACGACCGCCTGAAGGGCGGGGAGGATTAGAATTGTATCTTGCGTTTACGACTACGATAATTTCTGTCTCACCATCTCCCTCAGTATCCTCCGCACCCCCTTCTTACGATACTGAACCATCACAAAAAGCAGCCGCAATACAATCGACGTCATTAAACTAGCCAGCGAGGCGTTTCTGTACTCCAACATGTCATGGCCTTTACCCAATACTGCCACAACACAAGCAAGTCAGTCGCCAAGTCCGTCAAGCTCAGCACGGCTGCCCGAGCAAACGCAACGATGCGAGTTAATCATTTGCTAGACTGAATCATCCTTTCCGCGCTTCCTCCACTCACCTCCAACTGTAACCCTCCACATCAACCCCCAAGCCGAAGTTTTCACGATACCTTTACCGATCTCAGCGACGAACGGCTCGAACCACTCACGCTCCTTCATCAGCTCCTTCATGGCGCGATTTTGAAGCCGCCATTGATCTGATCTACTCCGCCGTTATCAGCTTCTTTCCCTTCAAAGCGGGCATGAGGTTCTTTCCTATACGGATCGCTTCTTTCTCGCTCACGCAGACCAGCTTCGTAGTTATCGGTATATTTCTGTGCAAATCGCCTTCAACGGCAATGGTCAGCATCGTCTCAAACCAAGGCAGCGTTTCTGTCAGCTGCGGCGAGCGAAGCGAGCAGAGGAGCGAAGCGACGAGTTAGTTTAGAATGTTCTGAGTGCGAGGAGCGGAGCGAGAAGCAACTACTACCAGTACCATCGTCCTCGCAGTTTCTCACCTCCCTCATCGCTCGACTCTCCTTCAGAACCTCCTTCGCCCGCTCGGCCCTCTTCTTCCCCGAAGACGCCATCCACAGCAAATCGTGCGCCAGAGCTATGCCGTCCTCTACCCCATATTCCTCCAGCGGTATCAGCCTCTAGAAGTAGATAGAGGCGTTGATCATCTCCTCCAACCGACGCTCGACGAAATGCTTCGCAGCTCCGGTACTTACGCCAAACCCAAGCTCAATCTCACACGCTAACTCTAACTTTGTCCTCTCTCCACTCACCTTCTGAGCCAGATCACCACCGTCTCCTGCGACGAGCGTAGCGAGTCGCATGAAAGATTGTTGTTAATATGTTAGAATTGTGTATCGATGAAAATGGCGTCCACGTTAGCACTTAAACTAGTAGCGTAGCCAATTACGATCACGAAAATCGCATTCCCTGCTCGTCGCTTCGCTCCTCGAGGCTACACACCTTCGTCTCGATAGCGACAATATTCCCCACGCCAGCAACTGAGCCTCGAATGACCACTGTCGCCCTTCCATACTTGTCCTTGCCGGAAAGGGGCGCCACGAGGACGATTATCGTGTCGCTGTCAGCACGTTGGAGTGCCATCTCGCTCGCAAATGTGCAGTCGCGATGATGACCGCCATGGCTGCTCGAAATGTGTTGGCGTCGCTTGACGAGCCTCTTGAAGCCACCCGCACTTTCCTCGTCCTCCTCAAAGGTCCGCTCGACGTCACCGCTTATCACCATGTTGGCGCGGCTGCCAAAGTCCCAAAAAATCCTGCGATCTGCGCGATGAGCGAAGTGAGTGTTATAAGGGTTAGATTTTGATAAACGCAGTGCATTCTCATCACAGTCGCTTCACCTCCTCCATCTCCGCTCGAACGCTCACGTTCGAACATCCCCAAACCTTGCCGCCGGTTTCACTCGCTTGAACCTTGCTGTCGGCCAACCCGAAGCTCCTAGACGGCCGTTCCCACCCTTGCCTCTCCTCGAACAACGCCTCAAACTGCGCCAAAGCTTCCGCCCCTGCCTCCTCCTCCCGCTTGATTTTCTTGGCGATCTCATTTCTCCGACCAGCGTCAATCTCCAAGCTTTTGTCGAACTTCTTCCTCATATTGATCAACGACTTCGTGTAATTTTTAGCGAGAAGATTCATGATGAAAGTGGGAACGTTTCCACCTATGTTGATTCGGGCTAATAGCTTGACTCTTGTTTGCGGAGTTCCCTCGACCTCAGGAAGCCTTTCGTATTCCCAGATTGTGTTAGTAGAAGCGGCGACAGCGTCAGGATATTGTGGATGCTCCTCGTCCAGAGCGTCTGTGTCCTCATAACATACGATCATCTTGTCCTCCCCTTCTTTCTTCCAAACGGCGACGGCTCGCCATTCCCTGTGTTTAAGGCCTAGTTTCTTGAGATCCTGGCGTGATTGGTAGTAAAACGAGTGGTTATTCACCTGCTTTACGAACTTCTCTACGCCTCCTTTCTTATGGAAGTTCTTCGTCGCCTCTTTGCTCATCTTGAGGCAATCAGAGGCTGCGAACTCCTCCATTTCCTCATCCATTACACTTTCTGCGATGCCTGTTGCTAGCTTATCGCCCTCCACATGAGTCATCTTGATGGTTACTAGCAGGTCGCCTGACTGAATCACTTTAAGGTCGGAACTGCTCTTAATGGTTCAATGGCCGCGATGGTCGCCTTGCCCTTCTCTAGCACAAGTTCCTGTGACGAGCCGAGCCGAAGGAGCGAAGCAGCGAGTTAGAACAGCAGCTGCGTGATGGGCGACTTGTATCAAATCACGTCGACTGGCAGAAAGTGCGTCACCTTGCATTGCTTAGCTCCGCCACGCACCAGAAGATCCTCCATTTGCCACAGGCCTCTCGTGAGTCCCCTTGTCTTCTTCAGCTTCACCCCGTAGTCGATTTCATCATCATTCGACTCGATCGTGCAAATCCTCACCTCGAATAGTCTGTCCTGGAAACCTCCCGGCAGCGTTACCGAAGTAGTGTACTGCAGACCCCTCGTTTCGTCGAGGTTGTTCCAAACTTCGTCAATTTTCTTATCCTTGCGTGCGGCCTTCTGTGCGTAGGTATTAACCAGCCAAATATCTGCAAACAACGAAACTGCCGACACGTCCATCTGAGCGGAGGAGCGAAGCGATGACGAGTTAGTATTGAGAATAATGACGAACGACGAAAGCTCTGCTGATTTCGAACCCTAACAGATGACGAGACTGCGTCTCACCTTAGCCACGGTCATCCCCACCCCGCCCCCTCCCTCCTCAGAATGATATATGTACTTCTCGACCGATTCGTTGGCCGTCCCGCCGACCCTCTTCGCCTGAGAAGAAATCTCCTCAACCAGCTTCATCAATTCTGCGATCAACTCTTCCTCGTCCTCCGTCAAGGCGGGCGAGTTGTCAACGTTCTCGGTGAGATCCTGCGAGGAGCGAGCACAACGAGCGAACCAAAGCGACAACTAATGTTAGAATGACGAAACCTTGAGCAAGTGAAATCTCCGATCTCACCTTCTTCCTCCTCTCGTCGATGACGGCCTCCTTCTCAAAGCGCTTGTAAAACTTCCCGACCACTTTGCCAAGCAGCTCCCCAGCTAGCCCTCTGCCCCCTCTCTTCGCAGCTCCCGAACCTCCCGAGAAACTTGAGCTTGCTGACTTGATTGCCGAGCTCATCGTTTTCGATCTCGTCGTTTTCGATCTCATCGTTTTTGATCAGGCGCTCTCCCTAATTTTCCTACCTGGGTAAGCAAACCCTGTCTTGAAATTCTCGATAAACCCGGCGCGTCTCTGCCGGGCAGTGACAGCAGCGACTCCCCGGACTCAAATTTGCATGCACCCTGCCTTTGCTTGGCGGACCCATACCGGCTTCAATATAAACGCATATAAACATAAACGGGTAAGACGGGACGAGCGAGGGTTTATCCAGGCCCGTGTGAGCCGCGCACGGGGGATTCGCGACGTGTATGTTGAGACCAATGGGCTGCCATAACCCATGGCGACTTGGACCATAGCAAGTGTCACGTAGCCGATCTGGAAAACCACGCACCTCGTTGTCTTCCATATTTTGGGAAAGATGCGCTTATTCGATGTGTGGGGGAGCGTCGTGGTGGTTGTACGGAGGGTTTTCAGAATTAAGGGATTTCTGGGTTTCATATTGTTGTGTAAAAGAAGAAGAATAAAGAGAAAGACGGAGAGTTTTTTTTGTACCAAATTCTCGAATAATTTTGTCACATAACTATACTCCACATCACCTTTCGCTTACCCCCAAACACCCAAAACTTCTTAAAAAACTTAAACTTAAACTCCCTCGATTCTATCCTCCGCTTCCTGGTAGAGCTCTTGCAATTTCTCAATGTTGTCCTCGTCTGTGTCCCAGTATCCACGGCCGTTGGCTTCGAGGAAGGTGGTGACCATGTCCCTGAACGCGTTGGGGTTGGTCTCGAGGAGTCTTCGCTGCATCTCCTCGTCTTTGATGAACGTGTCGTTGGCGTCCTCGTAGACGAAGTTGTCGACCTCGCCGGCGGTGGCGGACCAGCCGAGGGTGTTCCTCAATCGCTTAGTGATCTCGCGGGTTCCCTCGTAGCCGGTGGCGAGCATGCCCTCGATAAACTTGGGGTTGAGGAGCTTTGTGCGCGCGTCGAGCCTGACGGTCTCGGACAGGGTGCGGACCTGCGCGTTGGCGGTGGTGGTGTCGGCCATGAAGGACATGGGCTTCCTCTTGTCGTCGCGGAGGTTCTGCACGACCTTGGTGGGGTCGCTGTCGTAGTAGTGAGACACGTCGGTGAGGGAGATCTCGGACGAGTCGAGGTTCTGGAAGGTGACGTCCACGGTCTTGAGGGCGGCCTTGAACATGTCAGCTTGCTGCTCCATCATTCCGGGCTTGTCGGCGTTGAAGGCGAAACCCTTCCTCTCGAGGAACTGGTTCTGGAGCTGCGACGAGCGAAGCGAGCCGAGGAGGGGGAGGGGGAGTTAGTTTATGACGTTTTTAATGCGAGGAGCGAAGCGACGAGTTCATAAGCAACGCGCTCTCTACATTACTCGCTCCTCAAGGAGCCTCGTTACTACCGTGATTGCCGTATCCCAGCTCGCCACGCGTAATTGTCGTAATCCCAGCTCGTCGCACGTAAATTGTCGTATTCCCAGCTCGTCGCTTCGCTCCTCATGTCGCTTCGCTCCTCATGTCGCTTCGCTCCTCACGTCGCTTCGCTCCTCACGTCGCTTCGCTCCTCACGTCGCTTCGCTCCTCACGGGCTTCGTCCTTGCAGCATCTCACCTGTTCCTCGGACTCCCAGCCGCCGTTCTCGATGGCGATTCCGACGTTGGCGGAGTAGCTGCCGGCCGAGTTGGAGAAAACCCTGCACGCCGCCTCTCGCAGCGAGACGTTCATCTCTTCGGCCTGCGCCTTGGCGTGCTTCCTGACGAAGTTCATCTCGTCGGGCTCGTCGGCCTCGGCAGCGAGCTTGATGCCGCGGTCGAGGAGGTTCATCTGGTTGATGAACAAGTCGCGAAAGACGCCAGAGCAACTCACGACGACGTCAATGCGGGGGCGCCCGAGCTCCTCGAGGGGGATGAGCTCCACCTTGTTGACGCGGCCGATGGAGTCAGCGACGGGGCGGACGCCCGCGAGGGCGAGCACCTGAGCGAGCGACTGCGGCGGGGGAAGGGGGGAGTATTAGCGTGGTGAGGAGCGAAGCGACGAGTTAGTTTAGGATGTTTCAAATGCGAGGAGCGCGCAATTGTCGTATTCCCAGGCTCATCGCTTCGCTCTTCGCTGGGCTTGGTCCTCGCAGCTTCTCACCTCTCCGTAGGTCTTGATGTTGTCCGTTCCCCAAAGAGTGAAGGCGACGGACTCGGGGTAAGCCCCGTCGTTTTCTTGCTGCAGGCGCTCCAAGAGCTTGTTGCAGACGGCCTCGGCGCACTCGACGGCGGCGGCGGTGGGGATGGATTGGGGGTCGAGGGCGTGCATGTTGCCTCCGGTGGGGAGCACATCGGGATTGCGGATGGGGTCTCCTCCGGGGGCGGGTCGGATGTACTTTCCGTCCAGGGCGTCGGTGAGAGCTCCGAGCTCGTTGTCGGCGACAATCTGTTTGAGGCAGAACTCGAGGTACTTGAAGAGGGTTTCGAGGCGCTGCGACGGAGGGAGGGGGGAGCGAAGCGACGACTTAGTATAAAGTGATTCTAGTATCGTAACGAGCGGCGAGCGAAGCGAGCCGATTAACGCATTCTCAGCGAGGAGAGAAGCGACAAGTTGAACGAAATCAAGTGTAAGTGCGAGGAGCGCTCGGAGCGAGGCGACGAGTTGAACGAAATCAAGTAAAAATCCTCGTCGCTCCGCTCCTCGCTAGTATAAAGTGATTCTAATATCGTAAATCGCGGAAATAACGCATTTCCAGGTCGTCGCTTCGCAAATAGTATTTTCTCACCTCCTCCTCAACGTCGGGGAAACCGGCTTTCTTGATTTCCTCGGTCCAGGGCTTGCTCTGGCCCATCATTTTGTTAAACATGCCGCCTAGGTCGTCGAAAACGTTCTTGACCTCCTTGACGCGACCATCGGAGTCGGTGGACTGCATGACGAGGGCCCTGACGGCCGCGCGGCTGGCCTCGGTGATCTGCTGGTTGAGCTCCACGAACTCGAGCTTTCCGTTGTTGGCCTCGCGGTAGATGTCGTCGATGTTCTTGCCGACCGATAGGGCGATGACGCGGTTGATGCTCTCGATCTTGTCCTCGGGCCTGTCCAACTGGGCGATGTTGACGAGGGTGGCGATGGACTCCTCGGCGGTGGGGGGGACTCCGACGGTGTGGAGGCCGCAAGGGAGGAGGCGGGACTCGATCTCCATGATGCGCTGGTACACCTTTCCGACGATGTCGTCGCGCTCCTCGAAGCTGATGTCCTTGCCGCTGAAGGTGTCCACCTCGGGAAGGTCAGTGATGTCCTTGTCGAGGTTGCAGGTCCAGGCGGTGGAGACGATACTGTTGAGGATGGCGGGTCCGCGAGCCTGCGACGAGGACGAAGTCCGAGGAGGGAGGGGGGAGTCAGTTTAGAAATGTTTAATTGCAGTTGACGCAGAGCGTACTCACCTCGTTCTCGCGAAGGCTCTGGTAACTGGAGATGAGCTCCTTGAGCTCCTTCAATCCCTTGTAGAGGCCAGCGTTCTCGGCGGGGGGAGTGAGGTAGGAGATGGTAGCAGAGTAGCTCCTGCGCTTGGCGATGGTCGCCTCGGAAGGGTTGTTGGCAGCGTAGTAGTAGAGGTTGGGAAGGCTGTGGATGAGACGATCGGGGTAGCACGTTCCGCTCATTCCAACCTGTTTTCCGGGCATGAACTCGAGAGATCCGTGGGTTCCGAAGTGGAGGACGGCGTTGGCGCCGAAGATCTTCTCGAGGTACGTGTAGTAGGCCGCGAAGCCGTGGTGGGGGGAGGCGGACTTGGCGAAGAGGAGGCGCATGGGATCGCCTTCGTAGCCGAAGGAGGGCTGGACGCCGATGAAGACGTTGCCGAACTCCTTTCCGTAGATGAGGAGGTTCTGGCCGTCGGAGTTGAGGTTTCCGGGGGGGGGGTCCCCAGTTCTCCTCCAAATCCTGAGCGTAAGGGGTCAGCTCCTGGTACTCGTCGACGCTCATCCTGTAAGCGACGTTGAGCTCGGGGGAGTTCACTCGGGCCTGCGACGGGGGGAGGGGGGAGTTAGTTTAGAGTGTTCTTAATGCTCACGGAATTAACGCATTCGCATTTTTTTTAGTTTCTCACCTCCTTGTCGTTCAAGATGCTATCGATGATTTCCTCAGTGGACATATTCTCCGCGTCACCGATATCATATCCCTTGCCTTTAAGCTCCTTCATAACAGCGTTGATGGAGTTGAAGACGTCAAGGTACGCTGCCGTACCGACGTTGCCCTTGTCGGGGGGGAAGGAGAAGATGGTGATGGCGAGTTTCTTGTCTTGGTTCTTCTTGATGCGGAGGTCGCTCCACTTCAAAGCTCGGTCCGCGAGAAGGGAGACGCGGTCGGCGAGGGGGACGGATCGTCCGGTGTTACCTTCGCGGCCGGCGTAAATGATGGGTTCGATGGCGCCGTCGATCTCGGGGAGGGAGACTTGGAGGGCGACTTGAATGGGGTGGAGGCCGAGCTCACTGCTCTGCCACTCCTCGAACGACTGGAACACGAGGGGGACCGCGCACATATAAGGCCTGTTCAGCTTCTGGAGGACCTGGACGGCCTTCTTGTGGTCCTGGGAGGCGGGGCCTCCGACGAGGGCGAAGCCGGTAAGGTTGATCACGGAGTCGACGATGGCGTTGCCAGACTCGTCGTAGAAGTACTCTTCGACGGGACCGGAGAAGTCGAGGCCTCCGGAGTAGATGCAGACGACGCGGGCTCCGCGGGATTCGAGCTGCGAGCGAGCGTGTTAGTGTTGAGGGTTAAGTGATATTATTGGTTGGGTTTGGCTCACCTCCGAAATCAGACTAACATAATGCGTATCGTCCTTCGTATTAATATGACTCTTCTGCAGGATAATCCCCACAACCGGACTGTCAGTTTCGATACCAGCATCGGGACAGAAATCCTTGTTATACCATTCAAAGTAAGACTGCGGAGTTTCGAAAACAATATCAGGTGCGACGGGATGCCAAATAGCCTTGTCGGGGAGTAAGACAGGGTCTTCGGCTTCGACGCGTTCTTTGCCGGCCATGTTTTTTTAACTTCTTCGACGTAGTCTTGGCCGAGCATTAGCATCATTGATTCAAGATTTTCGGGGGAACCGCCGAGCCAGTATTGGAAGGACATCATGAAGGTGCGAGCGTCGGCGGCTGGGAGGGGGGGGGGGGG